>JAOWBH010091864.1:0-14420 GCA_028566215.1 Silene coronaria | reverse complement strand
ATATTGATTGATTATTCCGATTACGGTATATTCTAATATACCGTAATATTCTCCTAACATATACCGATGAAACATTATGAAGGATATTTAGAGTGTGACGACTAACCTGGTGTAAAAGGCGATGGGGGAAATAACCAAAGTAGCAATAACTTGTCTATAGAAAATGAAGACCCAAAAGGGCAGCCCTATTCATTAGAGCCATCACTGCAAAAGAAAGTTCCATGGATGACATTGCTATTGCTGGCAATTGATCATCCCATCTTCTTTTATGTTTTAACACCAAGATTAAAGCTAAGCTTGTGATATACCCGTCTTAACTCAACACTGTGTAGTATATAATACATTAATACATACACTTTCTTCTTGATAAAATAATTGGACAAGTCTAGCTAGACACATTAAATGAGGCATTACATTATTATAGCACAATGATATCCATGTCGTTGACAAAATCAAAATTTCTAACAGTGAGTAAAATGAATATCTAACCCGGTTAGAATAAATAAAATTTATAAAACTCGAAATTTGGTGAATCATGCCTGGTTAAATGAAATCAAATCAAATCGGACGGTTTTACAGGTTTGTTTTTATATATGCTAAAGATGTTGGATTTCATAAACGAAATATTAGGGCTATTGTACATTAGATTTGCCAAGGCACACTCGAAATTACAGTACAACGATTAATAAAACAACTCTATGTCGATGTAGATGTCGTTCATGTCAATGTCAATGTCGCAAGATAACAGTGATATACACAATTAAAAATACGATCACAAGAATGTATGTATTATTTTTTATGTCTTGATTGAGAAATAAATCATAACGAATCGGCATGTTGATTTGTTTAAAGATTTACCCTCTCTTCCCAGTGATGATGCACACGTTATGCATACATAGCTATGTTAACAGCATTTACAAATCTTTTTGGCAGATCTTCTATACAACCTTTGTTGACTTATAAATTCAGTATTGACTCGGATTTTATTCTGGAACAATCAAACGATCTTTAATTTACCTTGATGATTTCGGTAACGAATGGATAAAGGAGGCCCATCATATGTGGTTTTGATGTTGTTCATGGAGCGTAGTCAGTTACGTACATATGTGATTCATGTCGGAATCGTCCATTCATGAAAGGCAAATTTCTCCATTGACTAGCCATGATCAAACTATACCGTCCTTCGCAAATCACAATAATTTATCGTATAATTATGCAACATTTACCGGGTGGGTTATCTACCGTGGTTGCAATTTCACTAATGCTACAAACACTAGAAAACCGACAACGATCACACAACTATAACAAATAATAATACAAGATCACCGAGGATGTTCAATGATCCTATAAAAAAATTTACTGTACTGATAATATGTACTGATGTGGTACTCGCACTCATATGAACGTTTTATTTTTGGGTGACGTAGTTTTACAATGAGTTACTGATGATTCTACATAACTGTTTGTGTACAATGATATCCTTCCATCTATTTTCCACTTAATTTGGATATCCTTGTCACAAATACCACCACCAATAACAAAGAATTTGTCCCAGAATAATTTGGATATCCAAAGTACTTCAACCATCTCCCATTTACGTTTCGTCTGATTATGGTGTTCAGCTGACGTAACTTTCTGATATTACTATTTTGGAAAGCTTATAGTACGTTATATTACCCAGCCACAATGAAGAAATCTCAGGCCGGCGAATTGTTCAAAAAAGACAAAGGACAGGAGGCTTTCTTACGACTTGAACAAACTCGAAGGTACCTGGATTACATTGAAATGCAACTGTCGTAAATAACAGCACTATTGTTCTATTCACCTGCATTGTGTAGAAATGTTACTTTAAACTATAATAGATGTAACAACTCCCAAATTGCAGAGATTCTGACACCCCGGGCAGATAGTAAACACATGTAAGTGAGGCAGAAAACTGGGTTATCTATCATAAAAGGGGGAAACCCAAATATCCCGTATTGGGTGGTAATGTGGTATGGTAAACTGCACATAAAAGTGCTCAGCCTGGGTTAAGTTTAAAGAGAGGAAAAAGAGAACAAGGCATATATTCAGGTTTGTCGGTAAAGCTTTTTTATGACAAATATTAACATACCTTAACATGATGTGGCATGATTTTGACATCAAAGGGTACGTGAAGCCATGCTTCAGGAGGATAAAACAAGAAATTTTCTGGCTTACTGGTGTACACATCGGCATACTGATGGATATGATACGCAAATGAAGATTCTTGGCCAGTATCAGTGAGAAAAGTGGCACCAAAAGTTTTGTTGAACATGTCCTTCATTGTGCATCGTGATTTTTGCCTTTCGTCATTAAGCTCTTCCAGAAGTGACTTGTATGCTTCGCCTTTTTCTGAGTTTACAACAGTTGCATGCAATCTACCAAGGAGTTCTTGAAAGATATGAAACTTAGCCTGTACCCAAAACCCAGTCTAAGGTTTGATATCACATAAAACTAAAAATAAGAATGAGTTCCATCATATGATTTGAAATTTGAAGTCACCGGTGTATCATGTTCATTGGACATAAAACTTGAGTTACTACCATCTCCTATCTACTAAAAGATCAAACCCCCCCTCCAAATTTTCCCGGCTAACAACATAAAACCTACAATTGGGCCTAATACAATAAAACCTTGAATTGAGCGGACATTTTGATTTGAAAGTATAAGCAGGGCTATATATACGAAAAAATAAAATTTGACCTAATTTTATACTCAGATTATGCCATTGAATACGCTTTAGGTAAAGATGTTGAAGGACAAGCAAACAAACAGCAATAACAGTCCATGCTAAAAGAGGCAGAGTAACTTGCATTTTCGCTAGAAGAGAGACCATTATTTTACACAATACATCTTGAGTCTTGACTGATTAAAAGAAGTTTATCCTACCTAGGTCATTTTTGAGGTTTTCATCATGGCCCATAGTTGAAATTGCTTAATAAATTGAACCACAAATACTAAGGCCCAGTTTAGATTTAAACAGAAGAGCAGTGGAGGTACAAAACCATTCATTACAGATATGCTGGAATGTCGTGAAGAGTAAAAGCTAGGGATTCACAAACTAAATCTAAACTGACCAAACTACGGTCATTTTCTTTTTCACAGGTATCACACACTCAGTCATATTCTCTAGGTATTTAAGTTAGAATACAATCTAGTGCGAATATAGTAAGAATCAAACTTTGAGCTTAAATATCATTCAGACAAATAATCATCTTATTCCACCTACCATCCTACTGATACCACTAGTCGGCCTGTACATGACACTGTGAGACAGAGATGCAAGACCCTTCATACTCTTTGGACTATCTGTTAAGTATGTGTACTGCAGGAGAAATACTGGAACTATGAACTCACTTGAAATAATAATAATAATGGTAGTATGGTACCCCACTTTTTCACTGAATTCTTTACGCTTTTCTTATGGGTCATTCGGTTGGATTCTATATACTTTTTCTTTCTTTTGACGAACAATTGAGAGTAAAAAGTGACTTTATTCTATCAAGTTCCACCCTTTCTCTACTACTCCTACTAAACAAATATCAAACAGTAGGGCAAAGAACCGAGTGAAACAGAGGAAGTAGTATATAGCTGAAGACCATTGATGATCAAGATAGTTTGATAATCGGTTTGCGATAAGGGAAGCAAAGACTGCATAGTGCATACACAATTTATTACCTGCTCAAAACGGTAGCTATCCTTGTTCTGTGTCCGTATTTCGTTCTGAAGCGATAAAAAAAAACAATTTGTGATGATATATACAATAGCCGAGAAATCTCAAATGAGAAGTTAGTATTATCAAATAGATATCCCATGTCTACCAAGATAAATTATAAGAAGTATAAGATAAGAATTAAGGATAAACAGAAACCACATACCTCCAATTCATATATGATAGCAGCAGTACGCCACCCTGCCTTTGAAGGCCCTCTGAGGTCGCTAAACAAATGGTCACCAAAGTATATAACCTAAATGTTCAGAGAGAGAGAGCGAGTAGATATGAAGAACAAGATGATGAATGTGAAAGCAAAAAAAAATACAGTTGAGGTTAAAAACCATTGAACATTCCTTTCACATTCTAACAAGCACAAACAACAGAATATGATTTATTTTAAATATACCTCCGGACCACGCCACTTTGTGATTTGTAGAAAGGACTTTAGGCATCCATGGTAATATATTTTATTAGGAAGAAATTCGTCCACCTTGGAAAATGCCAACCTGTCTCTCTTGGTGTCATAGCATCTGCAGAATGAAGTAAAGAACATATCACTAAGATGGATAAATTACTAGAATTTTTCACATATACTACTAAAGCTGACGCCTATTAGGGTATGCCACATAGAGAACACTTCAGAACGGAAAGAAAAAAAGACCAAAAACCAAACACTGTCTCAAAGATGATTGCTGAGCAGAAACAGACAGATTTTTATTGTCAGACTAAGCTGAATGTGGCAAGAACAAGTAGATAGATACTCAGAATGTAAGTCACTGCTAAAAGGAGCTATCATAATTACACGTATAACATTATACAATATGATTATATGTCATACACCAACCACCTCCCTTACCTCACCTTAGGCAGGCTCTTAAGGCACTGGAGTAATGTTGTTGTTGGTAAAACCGAGTGATTACAGCTTAACCTTGTTGTTTGACAAGAATACCTGAAAGGTACTGCCAGTTCATTGAACATTTAATTGAAGGGTCTCAGACTCTCATTTGACCCTTGAGCACGCACCCGGCACCCTTGTTCGTCCCTTCGAGCCGAGTCTGAGTAACATAGACGGTGATCATTTTACATAATCACCAATGTGCCAGGATCTTCACAGGAAACCACATACTCCCTCCATCCCATTTTTTATTGTCCCCTTTATATTTTGAGAGGATTTAACAAAAGGCGGTGAACTACCGACTTAACCCTCAAATTAAAGAAGAGTTGAGATATTAATTTTATGCTAGTTATAATGTTAGTAATCTAGGGGCAATATTGGATAATTGAAGTTTTTCATTACTAAACAATTAATTTGGGATAAAATTTGAAAGGAAAGGGGACAATAAAAGTGGATGGAGGGAGTAATTAACAAAGATAAAAGAAGGCAAGAAACTTAGACTGCTCAAATCTTGTACACAGCAGCGGTGATCAGTTATAGACTGTTAAGGGGACCAAGAGATGTACCAATGAAAGAGCGGGTTTCATTGATTTATCAGGCCTTAAATCATATTCTTAAAACTTTCAATCAAAAGCAACTAAGAGCAAAAGGCAGGCAATTACCGGAATGGGCGCTCCGATTTATAGAAGTCTGGCTTATTGGCTTTAGCAATGACTACATCAAAAAGTTCTCTCCAAGAGTCTCCACCGCCCAAGGAATCCTAGTGAACACATTTGAAGCACACCAAATAGTAAATGGTTCATCATTCTCCACAAATACACTTTCAAAATGATTGAGCATACCTTTTAACCAAACAGTCAAACACACACAAAACAATTTGATTTATTTGCACCCACTACTAAACTGACAAAGTAGTGGAAGTGCATGTCTGAAAGATACTGATCAGAATTATCAGATAGCAGGGCTGTAAATGGACATTGTATCCTTGCAAAGCAATTTAAATTTTAGACATTGTTCCTTCACGGAACCAACACATTCCATGCATTGATCGCAACAGTTGACCTCTACTGAGAGGAATGATACTAAGAAACACAAAAATACTCCTAGAAATAAAACGAACCATCACAAATTAGTACAGGTGTGAAAAGCAATTATGTCATGGGACTACAATAGACTAAATACTACCAGAATGAACTAAAGAAACATCAAAACTACAACATGCCACCGCCCACTGGGGTAGAACTTCAAATCATCATGCAGAATGCAAAATAAACATTTGTTTTAGCTTAAGGTGCCAAGTGGAAACACCTATCAAGACTGCCTAGAATGCATAACAGTTCACAATAACAAACTATGTAGCTTACTACTCTAGAGATCCTTAAGTGACTGCTGTTTAATTTTAATTGCAAAAAATTAACAGAGAGCTAGCTTGAGTTGACATTTTCTGGCATTTTGTGGATTGTATTTGCCTCTCTTCAGCTTTCCAGATGTTTTGCAATTTAGATCACGGAGATTTCAGAAAGATAAGGATAATAAAATTCTATGTAAAGTCAGGAGGCTGCAGTACGATGTGTTGACTAATTTTTGTGCAGTCCTTAATTAAACTACGTTTGATTTCAGGTTTTCCCTTTCCAAAAACTTATGAACTTCCCACAT
Organism: Silene coronaria; assembly: GCA_028566215.1. NCBI lineage: Eukaryota > Viridiplantae > Streptophyta > Magnoliopsida > Caryophyllales > Caryophyllaceae > Silene > Silene coronaria. The sequence goes on along the minus strand of JAOWBH010091864.1, from coordinate 8,133 downwards.
AACCTTATTGTTCAATTTATCTGTCATTCTCCCCCTTGTGTCAGACTGCCAGCTATATATGTATTTAATAGACGGCGGGCTGCTAAAAAAATCACAGCATATCATTGCTACTCAATTTCTGCTATCCAATATCCTGCATTCTACATCCATCAGGTAAATGAAATTTCCTTCACAAATATGCCAAATTCGGATGAGTGTGTCGTAGCCTGTCCAAACCCATTCCTAAGGTTAGCTCAGGGTACATAGAAACTATGGGTATTAAACTTCAGTTTCAGACTTGATCTTTAGAATCAGTCATGGCAACCTGATTTAGGATCTTTTGCTACACTTACGGCCCATACCACTTCACATGTGGACCTTCAGAAATTGAATAGTAAGAGCGTAATGCAGTTTCACTACCGATATTATGAAACAGAAACCAAGCATGAAAAAAGTAATTTCCCATTTTTTCCCCCAGTAGAAGTGTTTTGGCTGCGTTAGTGCCATGTAATAAGAAAGAAGCAACTGAAGGAGCCTAAACTTCTCTTCAGCTTTCAGATGATCTAATGTAGTTTCCTCAGAGGATACATATAAAAGCATTGCTTTGTACACCATGAAACCCCCACGTTTACCCCCACAAACAACCCAGATGACAAAAAATAAGACCAAAAACAAGTTGTACATAGCCCTTTGGGCACACAAAGATGCATAGGAAGGACAAAGCTACACAGCGGCAAGAATTACCTCTAACAAAAAGCGCATGCCTCCATCAACAAAATAGAACGGTGAGTTAGTCAGCAAGAATAATTTTTTTCCTTTCTCCCTCAGCATCCTCAAAAAGCCATACAACTGATCCTGATAGATAGCAAACACAAGGCACAATGAACAAAGATAATAGGAAAGGGACTTCTTTGCAACTCCTACCACTGGCCACATCATTTTATGTCAGAAACATGAGAGCCAATACTTGCATAAAATTAACTTCAAAAATTCCCCCAGAGTTTTTCAAGTGGGGTGTACAATTTGTGTGGTTGTATTAAAATGGAAGACTGTGAGTACATTAAAGCCGCTGAATATCAGTTTGGAGGAATAAAGTTGTATTGCACCATGCATTACACTTGTGGCCAACTTTTTGGGTTGCCAAGAAAAGAAGTTGCTCTTATTTTAGAAGTGACAAATAATAGACACTTCTCCCCAAGAGGCTACTTGATAAGAAGAATGAGTGTTTGAAAGCAATCGCTGAAATTGCCCTAATGAATTTTATTGGCATATGAATATATGACAATAGCAAAACCCTGACCTAAGAGATTCCGTATATTGAATGAGAAGAGTATAGTATCAAGCTTGATAAACAATGATAACAAATTACAAAAAATCAACAATTGTTTGGCAGAATATAAATATCACTTACATTTTTCATGAGGTACTTATGAGGATCAGCGATTATTGCCCTGTGAGCCAATCCACTTTTATGAACATGCTGTATAGCATGAACAATATCTTGATAGACATAAGAAGCATCAAACTCCAATTTTTCATCAACAAAGTGTTGCACAACGTCTGCAATCAAGCATGCCTTCAAAGTAAAAAATAAATGAAATTTCAGAAATAAAGTTAAAAGTAGGACAGAAACATTCGATAGACAATAGATGCCCATTGATTCAGGATTACTTTTCATATTATACGGAGTAGAAGTACAGATACTTGTCTCTTTCTTTTTTTTTTTGGCTAATTTTCTCCTCAACAAAAATACTTGTGTAAGGCGGTTTTACACAAATTTATCGTAAAACTGTATCTTTTCATAACCAATTTTACCCACTAATAAGGTTGTGTTTGGATTCATTTTACAATTGTATTAGTGTAAAACAGCTTTACACAAACTTACTAGCACCTCAAGGATGATTATAAATGAACAAAACATAAGTATTGTCTGTACTTCAACATCTTATTTCTTGTGCACATTCCTTTAATCAGATAAGGCAATGCCAAATTAACAAAAAAAAATAGTAGCCAATTGTCAAAGAACCAGCTACTGCCACTCTGCCAGGGCATTTCATAATATAAACATACAAACATATGTCTATCTCTTTTTCAAACCCAAATTAATATTTTCGCCTTCATACTTGAAGTATAACAAATTCGATTTATTGCCTCTGCCCAAATTAATATAACTATTCCGATAAAAATAATTAATAATAGTGCTAAATGATCCCAATTAATAATCACAAGTATTTTGCAATTTGCATCATATTTTGTCCCCGGAAATATAGCTAGGGTCTATCACAATTAAGAAGGATATGTCAAGACATCAAGAAGTTCATTTGTCACCCACAGAGAGTGACTCTAGAGACAGAGCTTAACTGCAGTTATGACAGGAGAAGTATCAACAAAGGTGCTGGCACTATAATCAGACAAAGAAATAATCACCTCACTAAAGCAGAAAAAATCCATTAAACTAACAAGTCCACGTGCTTGGTCCCGACCAATATGTCTTGTTCCATATATCTCTATTATCTCCTCCCGGCTAAGCTGGAACAAGTAGAGATTTTATCATGCAAATGTTAGATTAAATCAGATTTTCTATCCACAGGGACTTAAATGAGTTGCAGGCATACCACATAATTTGGTGAAGTTACAAAAATGGTACGAATTAATATATAAACATGGCGATAACACAATCGTGCAAACAAGATAAAAAAGAAAATTAGGTGGATGGCGTTACCATTCTTGTCATGATTAGAATCGGTCATTGTGGCCTTATCATGGTCGTTGCCTCGCAAATAAAGCCATTACCGCCTCAAATGCAATCATGGTAACCTTCAAAACCCCGGTAATATCACGACCCAGGTTTAATAGCATGATTGTGTAGCAATAATTTTTGTTTGTCGTACATAAACATAGGATAAACTCAAAACAATAACCTAATTTGACACTCTGACTCTCTTCTCTTCATATCTCCCATCAGAACTCCTCTTCTCCTGTATCCTCGTGCGTTGAGGATACTGAAGAAAATACTTCTTAATATTTTATCACTTGATTAAATATTTGATTGAAGGGCAGGGCTACACTCAATATGCATTTCCTTTCTAGAATTTTCGATTGGAATATATTCTAGAGTTCATCATCCCAAAACTCACTAATGCATAATATTGCATAGCCCTTCGACAACAAGGAAGTTGTTCATGCAGACTAAGCAAGGGTGCAATTTTCAGCATATATCCATATTTGGAGTCGGTTTATGTGACTACTGTCAACCTCGTGACTCTTTGTATCCATTTAGGTCGTGTATCACTTTCAAAAGAACTTGAGTTTTCTGAAAATAATTTTTACTACATTCTATTTTCAGTAACATTTCAGTAAATTGCTCGTCTAGTTTTTTCAATTTGATAAATACTAAATCCCCTCCCCAAATTGTAGCTATCAAGAATACTCTTCAGAGGAAAAGAAGGTTCATACACTTATTAGTAATCTTCTCTGCACATACTCTGATAAAAATAAAGGCAGTCAAAATGTAAGAAACGGTATAACCAAAATATCAAAACAAAGGGTAGCTATCCACCTTACGACGACCAAAATAGCAGCCTTCAGGCTCGATTGACCCAAAGAAATCCAGCTTCAAGAGGCACCCTTTCAGCTTGTCATAGTACAATCCCCTGATAGGGAAGGTGTGGTCATATTTGAACTTCAAACAGCTCTCCGGATACCTAAACTAAAATAATTACAGGCAACATAAGGTTTCATTGAAGTTAGAGCTATGCAGAGTTAAGAAACATAAAAGTCTACCCTACCTCATTGACCAGATGCTCCTTAGCTAGATCATAGATTAGAGTCTGCAAATGATCAGAGTAATGTGCGAGTGTATAATCATAGTCGAAACCATAAACTTGGATATCATCAAGCCTCAAATTCTTATTCACATATATTCCTGCACATTTAAGATATTACACATATCAATCCGATGATCCAAATTAGTCAATTCCAATTATAAGACAAGGAATAGTACTTCCTACGCCAAAAAATATGAATAATAATCATCGTTTAAGGGCTTGTTTGGATGAGGGGAGAGGGGAGGGATACAAAATCCCTTGTTGGTAGGGATCCATTTTCCCTCCTTGACGCCTAATCAAAATCCCTCCAACAAAAGAGAGATTTGGAGGGAAAGCTCATTTCCTCCATTCTCCTCCCCTTTGCTTCCCTCCATTTCTCTCCCCTCCCTCCCTTTCCCTTCTCTATTGCTATCCAACACACCCTTAGTCTTGTGTGAGATCATTTTATGCGAAGAAAAAGATCATGAAGTCATTCACAAAATGAGATGTATCACATGAAATGAGCCTGTTCTATGTATAGTTGTTCGCAAGTACCCATTCTAATTCAGTTCTTGTGATCAGAAGTTCAACAGCAACTACAAAGCCTTAATCCCAAATACCAAATAATTTGAAGACTTTGTTGATAATTTCCTTCTGAAATGAGTGTGATCTTAGAAATTTGTGATAAGCGTCAATTTGTATCTGCAGTAAATGGTTGAGCCATACATGAATGTGTAAGGGAACATATTTAAGTTGATACAAATATGGCAATTGGTGATGTATATTGAGGTGGTGGACTAGTGATGTCTACTTCATGAATGTGAGAGGTATATATATGTTCAATGAATGAGAATATTACATGTACTAGGAGTCTCTAAAGGTTTGTCTGGATAGATAGATTTGAAGGGAACGAAAGGGGAGGAAACGGGAGGGGTACAGTTTCCCTTATTTGGTTAATAAACAGCCTTGGAGGGAAATTAAGGGGTACGTCCGCCTCTCCCTCCTTCCAGCCAAACCAAAATTCCGTTAGCATAAGAAAGATTTCGAGAGTTAAGTCTTTTACTTTATACTTCTCGGGCCTCTCCTTCCAAAAATTTCGTTTTTAACATTCATAAAATTATTTGTGCTAACTCTAATTTCCCCACACACATTAATGTCATCTTATTAAAATTCGAAATAGCACAGTCAAACTCAATACTCAAACAACAACAATTCTAAAAAAATTATACCATTGGGATTCATCCTAGGCATAGACTTGAGTGTCTCAGGAATAATCGAGAAACTCCGCTTGGCAGCATCAAATTCACGCCGAATTCTAACAACCTCATCGTCATAATCCTCGGTTTCGACAGTCAACACTTCCTGATCACTGTAATTCCGGCAGAAACTCCCAGAAAATCCTGACAATTCAACACTTATTTAAAACAACAATAAATACGACCGAATTTCACAAAATTACAAATAAAATAACTCAAAAACATCAAAATTAGCCCTGCGAATAGCGAAATTGAGAACCTGAAAGTGAGGCGAGACGATGAGTTAGAAAAGGGCGGAAAGTGGGACGGAGAATCCTGCGGAGAGACGCCATGGGAGAATTGAATCGAGGAAAGAGAAATTGAATCAAATTGGGGAATGCATGAAATTAGGGTTTGTAAATGAGGTTGTTAAGGTAGTTAGAAAGATGTAAAAATGGAGGGATTTTGGAGAGCCACATATAGCCAACTATATAGGTGGTTGGAAACAGAGGGAAATCAAGGCAAGTGAATTGGTTAAAGCAGTGTGTGATCAAGTATGTAGTGTTTGCGTCACACCACACTTCTTCAACCATATGCTAGTGCCAAGGGTAGGAAAACTAACCCGATTCGAATAGACCGTTCCATACTTTATCTGAAAACCCGAGCTTGATCCGTAATCTGAATTGACCCAAACCAATATGATCCAACCCGGTTGTTTATTGTCGTAAATTGACCATTATCCCTCAATAACTTGATAATCACAAACTCTGGAAATGATCTGAACCGACCCGATTTGACCCGAATTTTTGCAAACTAACCATTATCCCACAATAACTTCACTTCATTACATTAAATTGAATTTACTTCTCAAATAGTCATATGTATTGAAATGCCGTATGGATATGAAATAAACGGAGAAGCGGGTAACGATTGGCAATGTGCTCAAGTTGGCTTGGTTGATCATTCTCACAAGTAGCTAAGATTGTATACTTGACATAATTGAGTTGACGCACGTTTGCAGTGGCTGTGCGCTTGTCTCGGCACAATATAAGTCGGGAAAGTGAAATCAAGAATTAGCATTCAGATCACGAATAATGACTAAAGTAATTTGTCATTTCCTAACTACAAAATCTTTTTCTTTTATCAAGTGTGGCACAAACTATTATTTCGTGTGTTAGATTTAACATCCAGCAATTCTAATTACACAATATTTCTGAAACTGAGGTATCTAGCTAGATTTTTAAGTACTAAACTAATGATACAAAGGCAAGAGCAACAACATGTGGTACAAGGAGTCAGTTTGACAGTGAAGTCATACAGCTTGTACCGCGCTGTTAGTAGAGTCCTCTATCAGTAATGGATGCTCCAAATCGTTATGTAAGCGTGTTTGCTCCTCGAATACCAGGCCTGCTGTCGTGTTTTTTACTGGATTGAGGTCTGTATTTCCTTGTGCTTCTTGAGCTTTACCCCATAACACAATGTATAGGCCAATAATCACCCCAACAGCGCCTAATAAACTGTCGGTTTATAAGAGAAGACAAATGTAATGTTAAATAGCAGCAAAATAGAGTTAATAATCTACTGAGTATTACAGATTGTCAGTAAAACTGTAGAAGTACCTGCCAATGTAAAGTTGTTCATGTAGAAAAATACATGCCAAGATAGTTGTTATGACAGTGGCTAGAGGAGTAAACATTGATGAGAAAAATGGACCTTTCTTTGATATACACCATGCTTGAACGAAGAATGTTACTCCTGATCCTACAATTCCCTACAATCGGATTGAAATATATGTATAGTCGTATAGACAATATCATAATGAACAATTATATTTCATGTTGGCCTCATGCTCTCGTCTGAATTATTTTGTCTATAAGGTTTGTTGCCGTTGTTTACTAAAGTTGGTTGTGACACTGGTTGTGATGGTAAGGGCTCTCAATTCTGGTATGGGCTTCGATTCCTGATTCTTGTGAATGAAATAAATCCTAGTTTGTAGAGATCTACCCATTAAGTTAGCATCTGTACCCAAACAGCTGAATTAGTCCATTAGATGTGGGGGTTTGTCGATACAGGACAACACGTGTAAGTAAAGTTTCGCGTCGAAATAAAGTTTGAAATAATGAGTGGATTTCATACAGAAAAGAAGCAAGATGACAGTTCAAGAGGTGAAGTTAAATTCCAGGCTGCAGGATCCCGCTCTGTGAACAATGCAATAGCCGCAGCTTGGATGGCTGCCATCAGCGACATCCATGCCGAAAGTGATAGAGGATCAGGGTAGCATCTTGTAACTTCAGCCTGTGCAATCAAGTTAGTAGTCATAATCGACACTGGAAACTAGCACATAATAAAACCACCGCCAATCCTAGGTAAAGCCGTGGATTTTTCATAGCCATACTGTTGAACCAAGTTCGTTTGATGATAGCAAGCTCTTAATTTTTGATTACCCTCTCGACTCTAATCTTGCTTGAAGATCAATTAGTGCAGGTATTGATAAGGAAGTTCAAGCTTGGAAGCATGGAAGCCTTACCTTAGTTGTTAGACGAAATTGTAAGGATGTATTTCTTAAGCTTGTTTTGAACAGTTGTCTAAACTGTTTAAAACGAGTAATTCGCAAGCTTGATCCAAATCTTTTCTAACGGCTGTTTTTGATAAAGATTTTTTCGACAGATTTATTCTGCATATTTTACTGAAATCGATTTTATGATTTAACTGTTTTTTCCTTATGGAAAATATCTTCAAAAGTTGTTAAGGTTTTATTTGAGAAGAAAAATATTCCTTGAATATTTTATTTTAAGAAAGATTTTATTTGAAGTTTTTCTTTTCCTAAAATATAGGAGTATGTTTGGTAACAAGTACCAAGTCTTTATATTCTGAAATTGGCTGATTTCATTTGTACGTGGAACTGAACAGAAATATAGAGACTGCGTTTTGAAAAAGCTTTTTGCAAGAAAATTGTTTTAATGATTTAAACTTTTATTTTTTGCAAAATCAAAAGGATCAAGTCTTATGAATCATTCTTCATTGCTTAAGACATATATTCATAAGGTTGATATTGTGCTCCATTGTTCATATTGTTGAACCATATAAGGAGACAAGAGTTTTGTAATTTTTCA
>JAOWBH010091753.1:0-14422 GCA_028566215.1 Silene coronaria | reverse complement strand
TTTACACATTTAAGGACTTTAGTAAAGTTGTAGTCAACGACTCAACGTTGACGTCTCAAGTATAGGAACAAGTCTTTTGCATTAATTAATATTGAGCAACTGATAATAGAGCATTGTCACCAACAAATAATTGTGAAGCTTTTGCACCCCAAAACGATCTTGTTGACGGGGTCATTTCAACATTGATAATGATACAAGGCCTGAATGCCATGTGCAAATTTATTTCACGCATAGTAGTACATAGCATACATTTATCGATTATACATTTATAGGTAGTTTTGACAAAGTTGACCAGGGTCAAATGACTCCTACCGAGATCGAGAAGTAACTGAAATTCGAATAGACCCGACCTAGCCCAAGCCTTGACTGGCCTAACTAATATCAGTACTCTTTTGTCAAAAAAAGTACTCCCTTCAAATTCTAGCTTTAGCACCTCCCATGCTTTTTTTTGGCGACTCACATGAGTCACATCTCATAATAGAAAAAAACATTTCTTCGGAAACCGCGGAATGCATACACGAGAGGGCTTTTGGCGTCTTTCCGTGTTTTCATCATACTTTTTTATTTGGATTAGTGTTAGATTTTCTGGAAGAGGATTCAGCTCAAAATCACTCTTGATTGACATTTTTAAAATAGAAAGGTAAACAATTGATAGAGACACGCGAAAATGAAATAGTGTTGGAACTACTTGGTTGATGATGCCAAGTGTTAATTGTGATTTAATGGTTTGCTTCTAAGTTATTGTCAATAGATTAAAATGTTAAATCGTGTTCAAGGGATGAAGAAGAGCAACCAAAGATCAAGAAGAAGATGTCTCCTTATCCTTAGTCAAAAGTTGTAAACAAGTGAGTGTAGCCTTCTTAACAAAGTCAAGTGACTGCAAAACCACACAACAATGCTCTACATTGTGGTTTCTGATACAACAATATGGAGAAATGTTTCGAGAAAAATTTCAAGTTTCAAATCTTCACAAATATATTATTTTCAAAGATTTGATCTTTTTCCGAAAACAAAATAGTAAAAAGTTTTGAAGTTCAAACCACTAATCCTCACAAGTCAATGCATAGGGTTGTGTGTTTTACTTACCCAAAATGACAATTTGAAGTTTTCAAAGAACAAAAGCACATTCTACTTTATGCCCATTTTGGAAAGTGTCATATGCTGAGTAGTGTTAAGGCATTATAATTCTGAAAATTGTGTGCTAAGTTATGCCTAACACTTAATATCACAAAAAGGCTAGTCTTATTTTATTTAGGAAGTAAAGTGCTTTAAGGATCAACATCTTTCACACTCCATTTCTTCTATAAATAAAGACTTGATACTTCATTTATTTCACAAGACTTTCACAAGAATTTATTGAGTAAACCTTTTTAAATCATTGTAAATTTAAAGCTTTGTCTTTCAATCATTTGCAAAATCGTTTTAAGTCTTAAGTCTTCAAAAACATTTTAAAACCTGTCAAACTCCATGTATCAGTTCGCTGCACTGTGACAAGTTAAGTTTGTTCCATGATCTTGCGTTTAGATCTTAATTGTAATTTCCATGTTCATTAAAGTGAACCCTTAAGATTCAAAGATTCTGTAAACCATAAGAGAGAACACAAAAAACTCTTGAAGCAAAGGTTGCTTTAAGTTTGAGTGCAACTCGAGTGAGTTGGCGAGTTATTTCATTGTAAGAGTTTAGTTGTTTGACTAAATTTCTAAACAATCAATAAAATAACGGTTGGACGTAGGCCTCGGAGTAGAGGCTGAACCAATTTTTTAAAACATCGTATTGTTTGTTCATTTACTTTTACATTTTCTTACTCGCACAACTTTTACATTTAACTTGTCCATCATCTTTGTGCAACGGTCTTCCATAATGTGACATAGATCTGTTGTACCTCTTGTGAACTTAATACCCATTAAGTTTATCAAGCTTCCGCTCTTAAGTATTGTTACTTGTGTTATCAAATAACCAAGTCAAGCAAAATTTTTGAAGGTACACCTAATTCACCCCCTCCCGCTCTTAGGTGTAAATCGTTCCAAACTCTTCAATTGGTATCAGAGCCTTGTGCTCTTATGCTTGGCTAATCACCAAAAGAGCTGATCCTATAGTTATGGACGATTATAAACACACTAAGTATCCCATCTTTAAGGGTGAAAACTATGCTTGGTGGAAACATCGCAGGGAACACTATGTCAAAAGTACGGACTACGAATGTTGGTTAATTATTCAAAAAGGTCCCCTTGCTATAGAGGTCACTAATACCGATGGTACTAGTACTCCAAAAAGCGAGGACAAGTATGTTGAGGCTGACTACAAAAAAGGTTGAAAAAAACTCTAAAGCCATGTCCATCCTTCAATATGGCATAGGCGAGCAAGAAATCAACCGTATCTCTAGTTGTGCAACCGCAAACAAGATTTGGGACACTCTAAGACTAACTTATGAGGGAACGTCACAAGTCAAAAAGCACCGTATTGATCTTCTCATGTAACAATATGGGATGTTTAATATATCTAGAGACGAGTCAATCAATAGTCTGTCATCACGATTTTCTAACATTGTTAATGAACTCAAGAGTTTAGGTAAGAGCTTTGAATCCGAGGACCTAGTCCGTAAAATTCTTCGTAGCCTGGCTGATAAATGGCAACCAAAGGTTACGACTATAGAGGAAGCTAAAGACCTATCCCTTGTAACCCTAAATGAACTAATGGGTTCACTCATGGCTCATGACCTAACCCTCATGAAGCGTTCTAATGAGAGCTCAAAAGAGAAGGGGCTCGCTCTAAATGCTCTCTCAAGTGATGAGGAGGATGAATATGACGAGTTTGCATTGTTCACTAAGAACATCATTGGGATGATAAATGATTGAAACCCTAAAAAGTTCAATAACAACTTTGGCAAGAAACGCTTTCCCAAAAGAAAGTCAAATTCCAATGTGGATTGCTTCAAATGTGATGACAAGGGTCATCAAATCAAGGAATGCCCTAAGTGGGATGACATCAAATCAAAAGAAAAGCGCGATTTTGCTAAAAATAACTTTAAAAACAAAGTGATGTCGGCTATTTGGGAAATGTCTGATTCGGATGAGGACGATGTTCTTGAAAAAGAATTAGAGGCTAAGTTATGCATCTCATCAAAATCCAAAGGAGAAAGTTCAACCTTCTCCAACAAAGAAACTGTCAAGTGTCTTATGGCTCATTCTGTAGACTCGGACTCAGACTCAGATCTTGAGGTAATTAAACTCAAGAAAAAGGTTCGATTTTTCTCTAAAGACAAAGTGTGAATTTTGTTGGATCAATTCATTGATAAGTGCCGTGTCCAAAATAATAAGCTAGAAGTCATGCAAACTGAAATCGAGGACATTGTTGAAGAAAATGTTAATTTAAGAATAAGCTTGACTGAAAATATGGCAACAAGTTCATCCTCACATCATGAAAAGAAAATCAAGAAGCTTAAAAATGTATATCAATGTCATTACACAGTAAGCTTAACTGTTGCTCTGAGTCTAACAAAGAAATTGAGTCCCTCACAAAACTCGTGTCCTCCTAAACTAAGGAGCGTGACCAACTCTTAATTGACCTAACAACATCTGAAAAGTGTAGAGAAGACCTCGTCCAAATTGTTGAAATGCTAAATGATGAGTCAAGTCATGTCAAAAGCGCTTTAAAACGTGTTCAAAAATCAAACAATGATATTCTTGCCCAAAATGAGAACTTACAAAAGGAATTGGCAGATGCTAAAAAATTTCATAAAAAATGAGAAGGAAGCCAGAATGTTTTAATTTCTCTTAAAACAATCTCAAGAATTTGAAAGGCGTAAAAAAACTGCTGGACTTGGTTTCAGAAACAACAGTAACACTCACTGTTGCATCCGAAACCAGGACCCAAGCAAGACTGATTTTCGCAAAAGAAAATATGTTGGCCTTCCCGAATACATTATTTGCAACTACTGTGGTAAGACAGGGCATGTGTTTAACAACTATGAGAAAAGAACTCTTGACCTAGAAAGAAGCACTAAAATTGCAAAACAAGTCTAGATAAAAAAGGAAGTTGTCAAAACATCTAGTGTCATTTGGGTTCCTAAACTAAACGTTTGATTTGATATAGGCATTGAGGGGCAGCAACAATTGGTACTTAGACAATGGATGCTCTCATAATATGACGGGAGATGAAGCCCAATTCCTCTCACTTGAAGCCTACGATGGAGGCATGGTGACTTTTGGTGATAACAAACAAGATGAAAATTGTTGAAATTGGCAAAGTTGGTAAGTCAAAGTCACTATGCGTCGACAAAGTGTTCCTTGTCGAAGCTTTGAAGCACAATCTCTTAAGTATTTCTCAATTATGTGATCGTGGAAACATTGTGTAATTTTCATGCTAGAGAATGCAAAATTCTTGATGGTAAAACTAGAGAATTTGTTCTTAAAGGTGAAAGATCAAAAGATGTTTACATAACTAACTTGTGCTCATTGTCTAGTCAAACATTATCTTGCATGGGTGTCCAAAAGAATGACCCATGGCTTTGGCACAAAAGGCTAGGTCATGTTATTGACAAAACACTTTTCAAGATATGTGTGGCTACTCTTTTCAAGCTCTAAAGATCAAACATTTGACGAGTTTTTAATTTGGGTCAAAATGGTCCAAAACAAATTTGGGTTGAAACTTGTCTCCTTGAGATCCGATCATGGGACTGAATTTGAAAACGCATCATTCCTAGAATATTGTGGTGAACATGGTATTAGTCATAACTTTCTACCGCAAGAACTCCTCAACAAAATGGAGTAGTGGAACGAATGAATATAACTCTTGAAAATATGGGTAGAACTATGCTCATTAGCTCTAAAGTACCTAGAAACTTTTAGGCAGAGGCCGTCAACACATCTTGTTACATCTATAATTGGGTCATGATTAGAAAAATCATTAACAAAACACCTTATGAATTGTTACGAGATAGAAAGCCCAATATCTCACACTTAAAATGCTTTGGTAGTAAGTACTTTGTTCATAACAATATGGTAAAGACAACCTTGGCAAATTTGATGCTCGTAGTGATGAGGGAGTTTTTGTTGATTATTCTAATCATAGTAAAGCCTACAAGGTTTACAACAAAAGAACCATGAAAATGGAGGAAAGTGTTCATGTTATATTTGACGAATCTAGTGTCTTTGGTTCAAATGGACAGGATCATAGAAAAGAAGATGACGATGACTTCGAGATTGGAATGATTCGTCATGATATGGAAGAAGTGGCAAATGGGCAATAGTCAGAATCACTGTTGCATGAAGAACCAAGCCAAAATTCAGGGGGAACTGAACCCTCCTCATCTCAAGGAAATGCTAGTTCTTCCGGGAGAAGTGAAGATATTAACCCCACTGAAATAGAACCTAACTCACAATTATCTTCACAAATAAACCTGATGCAATAGTGACATCCACTGTAACACCTGATACAATTGAACCAAACGAAGACTCAAATGTCTTTGTACTCAAAAATTGGAAACACAAAAGCTCACATTCTCTCTCCAATCTAACAAGTGACCTTAGTTCAGGAATCAAAACCAGATCTTCACTCCAAAACTTATGTGTATTCGATTCATTTTTGTCCCAAATTGAACCCATTGATGTCACAATGTCCCTCACTGATACCTACTGGGTTACTACAATGCAGGAAGAATTTGAGCAATTTGAAAGAAATAAGGTATAACACTGTGCTCCTAGACCATCTCATCGCACTGTCATTGATACTAAATGAGGTTTTCGTAACAAGCTTGATGATGTTGGAGTTATTGTAAGGAACAAGGCTAAGCTAGTAGTGCAAGGTTTTAACCAACAAGAAGGAATTGATTACGATGAAACCTTTGCACCGGTAGATAGGCTTGAAGCTTTACGAATGTTAATAGCTTTTGCATCTCACCTTGGTATAAATCTTTTTTAAATGGATGTCAAAACCGCCTTTTTAATGGATATCTAGAAGAAGAAGAAGTTTTTGTCGAACAACCATCAGGTTTTACAAACAATGAGTTTCCCAACCATGTTTTCAAACTTGTTAAAGCTCTTTATGGTTTAAAAAAAGCTCCTAAAGCTTGGTATGATAGGTTTTCAAAATTTCTACTGGAAAATGGTTTTCTTAGAGGCTCGGTTGATAAAACTCTGTTCATTAAGTCACAGTGCGAGGAACTGTTGCCTGTGCAAGTATAAGTCGATGACATTATTTTTGGAACAACGAATAATGTTCTTTACAAATACTTTTCTGATCTAATGACTTCTGAATTTGAAATGAGTATGATGGGGGAACTTGGATTCTTCCTTGATCTCTAAATCAAGCAAGGTGGTCTGAAAAAGGAACTAAGATCCATCAACAAAAGTATTTGAAAGAAATGCTAAGTAAATTTAGGTTGTCTAATGCCATGCCTATGACTACACCCATGTTGTCTAACATCAAACTTGACAAAGACGAAAATGGTAAGGATTTTTGTGAAAAGGTGTGTCAAGGTATGATCGGTTCATTTCTTTATTTAACCGCTAGTCGACCCGACATTCAATATAGTGTATGCTTGTGTGCCCGGTTCCAATCAAGTCCTAAAGAATCACATTTTAAAGCCGTCCCAAATTTTTAAGTACTTGGTTGGAACACAAGGCTTATAACTTTGGTATCCAACTCACTATGAACTTGATCTTATAGGATTCTCCGATACGGATTTTGCCGGTAGTTCATTGGATAGAAAGAGCACCTCGGGTATTGCCGCATTCTTTGGGCCTTGTCTCATCTCATGGGCCTCAAAGAAGCAAAACACCCTTGCTCTATCCACGGCGGAAAGTGAGTACGTAAGTGCGGCTGTTTGTTGTACACAAATTCTTTGGATACGTCAACAATTGCATGATTATGGTTTTACCTTCAAAACCACTCGTATATTTTGTGATAATACTAGTGCAATTAACATTTCTAAAAATTCGAAGACCCTTATATTTTGTGATAATACTAGTGATTTTGTTCCATAGGAATGTGATCAAGTTTTCTACCAAGAAGACCCGTCTCCTTAAGGATGTCAAGGGCATACTTCCGTTGACAAATAAATATACCGGAAGAGTTACGAGCCACTTCAAGGCCTAAGAAATATTTTAGAGCACCAAGATCCTTCATGTGAAAACAAGAATCAAGATATTCCTTGACACGACGAATAGCCTCCATATTATCAACGCCAATAACAAGATCATCAACGTAAACTAGGACATAAACTTCTACTCCAAGAACGACATAGGAAAATAAAGAATAATCGGATAAACATTGTATAAACCCATATGGCAACAGTGAAGTAGAAAGTTTCTCAAACCAACATCGGGAAGCTTGACGATGTCCATACAACGACTTCTTGAGGCGACATACCTTACATGGTGTGTTGTTGGAGTATCCGAGAGGTAATCGCTTATAAACCTCCTCTTATAAATCACCATGAAGGAATGCATTATAGACGTCCATTTGGTACAATTCCCACCGTTTTGCCGCTGCAAGTGCAAGGAAAATACGTACCGTCACAATCTTCGCAGTAGGAGTAAAAATTTCAAAAAAATACACCCCTTCTTCCTGCCTACTACCGAGCACAACGAGTCAGGCCTTGAAGCGCTCAACCGACCCATGAGAGTGCAATTTCACTTTGTATACTCATTTGTTGCCAATGGCCGTCTTACCAGGTGGTAAGTCAACTACCTCCCACTTTCCATTACGAATTAATGTCTCAATTTCAGCGTTCATGGCATCACACCAACGAGCATCTGTCACGGATTCACGAAATGAGGTCGGTTCAACGCAAGCATCCACTGCGGCTACAAAAGACCGATAACGAGCAGAAAATTTATCACTAGAAATAACGTGTGCTAAGGAAAATGGCGTACCTGATGATGGCGGTGGAACGATATCAGTGGAGAGGGGGCTATGTTCTTCGAAATTCGTTAGAACACGAGCATTCACAGTCACATATTCATCCTTATTATACTTAGACCAAGGGACATGAACTCTTTCCCCTCTTCCATATATATCTCGGTTCAGACACACCATTGTCAGCCACGCTAGGTTGCTGCACATCTTGATCAGTGCGCGGCTCAGGCACATCGTTATCACCAACACATTGCTCGTTGTTACAAAATGGGTCGGTGTCAACATCAGTCTATAGTAGTTCTCCATCGTCCCTTAAATCCTCTATGGTGTGTGTATTCAGATTATGATTGTCTACACTACTAGCATGATTGAGACGGAAAGGAAAAACAGATTCATCAAAGATAACATCACGGGATACCAGAAAATCCTTAGAATCCAAATCATAAACCTCCCAACCTTTCTTGCCAAAAGGAAAACCAACAAGAATACAACGTCGACTACGGGATGCAAACTTATCTCTATCTTTACTTGGGTGTTTAGCATAACATAAACATCCAAAAACCCGTAAATTGTCGTAACGGGGTGGCTTACCAAACAACTTTTCATAAGGTGTACAACCATTAAGAAGCACAAATGGCGTCCTATTAATAAGATAAGCAACAGTTAAATTACACTCTCCCCAAAAATCAATCGGGAGTCCGGCTTGAAACCGCAAAGCCCTTGCCACATTGAGAATGTGACGATGTTTTCGCTCCACTCTTCCATTTTGCTGTGAAGTACCCACACAAGTGGTTTGGTGAACAATTCTATGAGTAGCGAAATAAGACTTTAAACAAGTAAATTCGGTCCCATTATCGCTACACACAACTTTTACATCCACATTAAATTGTCGTTTAACCATGACGACAAAATTTTGCAACAAATGATAAACTTCATCCTTGCTCTTAATCAAATAAACCCATACGGCCCGGGAATAAACATCAACAATAGTGATAAAAAAACCAACTACCACAATATGACGGAGTGCGATAATCACCCCATAAATCACAATGAATAAGTTTAAAAATTGACTTAGCTTTATTCTCACTAGTAACAAATTTTTCTCGGGTTTGTTTTGCACGTAAACAAATTTTGCAAATAGATGTAACATGTTTATCTTTATTAACGAAAGGCAAAAAATTAACTACTCTTTTCGAAGGATGACCCAATCTACGGTGCCATACATCCGCCTCGTCAAGCTTCTTGCTGACAGTCGTGGCTCGAAAATTGCTTCCCCTTCGAAGAATATATAGTCTCCCTTGCTGATCACCCATTCCAATCGTCATCATCAATTCGCGGTCCTGTATAACACACATTTTATTAGTGAAAGATATCGTACAATCACGGTCTATGCTTAACTGATAAACGGAAATAAGATTACAATCGAACTCGGGCACAAAGAAAACGTTAGTCAGCTTTAATTTTCCACCCAAATTAGTACTACCCTTTTTGGTAGCCTTAGCAAATTTGCCATTGGGTAGACTAATCATACGAGGTTCAACCTCCTGTATGTTTTCTAATATCCCAAAATAACCCGTCATGTAGTGCGTTGCACCGGAATCCAGTAACCAAAGAATTTCACTATCTGTCTTACCATTCATTCGCGTATTCGATGATGCGGCCTTGCTCTGATTTACGTATGCATCGCATTTGTCTTTGGGCACGCTGACATACTCCTCTTGGCTGTCGGAGTCACCGTCACTGACCCGAGCATTATTTGTTGCTCCTCTGCCTCAATAGTTGCCACGTCCACCACCGTGTGTTTTGTCTCTCCATCCTTTTGGGTAGCCAATAATGTCGAAGCACTTGGCTCACACATGTCCATATTTGTTGCACTTGGTACATTGAGGCCGTGTCTCTGCCTCTTCATCTTTCCCTTCCTCCACTCATGTAGTCACTGGTGCCGGATTGAAACGTGCTGCAAATCTAACCAGGTCTTCTCTATTCTCTCCGTCCCTCGTCCCAGTAACATGAGTCGTGGCTTTACCACGGACGCCTTCCTCTTGTATAAGAGTGGAATAGGCCTTGTTGAGTGAAGTTAAAGGCTCGTGTAACAACAAATTTGACGAAACGGTGGAATAATCGGAAACAAGCCCTAATAAAAAGTCGTGCACCTTACTTTCATCACGCTTCTTATCGAGTTGTTTGTTTATCCCACACTTACAACCATGACAATCGCAAACCGGATTACGATCATATTTATCAAGCTCATCCCAAAGCCGGTTGAGACGTCCGAAATACTCCGTAATCGATTCCGTCTTACCTTGCTTGCAGCTTGCAATCGAACGCTTGATACGATGCAGTTTAGGACCATTCCCAACGCTAAAACGCTGCTTAATGTCGTCCTACAACGACTTGGCTTCTTCAACATACGTAATCGATGAACCGAGTGTTGGTTCGATCGTGTTGAACAACCAATTAACTATCATGGCATTAACCATGTACCAGTCTTCGAGATCCTCAGAATCATTGGCGGGCTTCTTAAGAGTTCCATCAATGAATCCCGTTTTCTTTTTCGAACGTAAAGCACATCGCATTTTAACTGACCATTCATCGTAATTCTCTTCACCCTTCAATTCGACAACGATTAATTTGTCTCCAGACTTGTTAGAGGTCGAAAGGAAATACGGACTAAGTTTTTCACCACCCGACATATCGTTATATTTTGAATCGAAATCTACGTTGGGAATGTCTTGAGAAACGTGACTATGGTCTTTGGGCGAGGTGTCTCCGCCGTCTTCTTCACCACTCATATGACGCTAGAAAACCTAGCTCTGATACCAAGATGAAACGTAATTGGGGTTTTTAATATGTGTGTTTGTATTATTATGAGTTGAGTTTACAGAAGACGTATATATGTATATGTGTATATATACACAGGATACAAAACATTCCAAACGAAACCTATCTCTCAACGACTAATCAAACCGAGTAACATATCGGCCCATATACAATATACAAAATATAACTT
Organism: Silene coronaria; assembly: GCA_028566215.1. Lineage (NCBI taxonomy): Eukaryota > Viridiplantae > Streptophyta > Magnoliopsida > Caryophyllales > Caryophyllaceae > Silene > Silene coronaria. The sequence goes on along the minus strand of JAOWBH010091753.1, from coordinate 3,555 downwards.
AACACCAAGGGAGTACATTATATTCTAAGATATTCAAGCATCAAACTGGTAGTGATGGGATACAATTATACAGTAACTTGTTTTTATATAACACAAAATAAATAATGTTCATCGCACTGGGTTGGAACTCATGTTATTATTTGTATCACTTGCCAAATTGAATAAAAAGAAAATTCGAATATGAGTAAATAAAATGCTTAGAGGTCATGTGTTGCATGCGTTCTATCAAATTCTAGCTCCGCTACTAGAATGTCGACATCTACACGTTGAGCACCAACGAGAAAATCGTGGCCTGCTGCGAGCAGATGAGCTAGGGCGGTCCACCTCTAACTCGTCAATGTCCTCTAGTCATACAGTGCTACCTATCAACCCAATTACTATAGTAAAGTAAATGAAAAACACAATACAATTTACATTTCCATTCTTGAGACACATAACTAAGTAACATCAACGAGGTTGGCTCATTTCAATGAGCATAGATTTCTGTCCTGAAGCTTCCCCTGTACTTGGATTATAATCACTAGAGTAAATGGGATAAAGATCCTCTTGGCCTAGTAGCCTCGTTGAATCGTCGTAGCTCTGGCCCACCCATGGATGATTAATTCGATTCTTCAAACCCTCTAACCGAGCGGCCACTTCGCCCATAGTAGGCCTGTCTTCGCCTTTGACACTAACACAATTCTGCACCAGCTTAGCCACATCAAAGAGTTGCTCTTCATCACTTGCCTCGCTCACTATCTGAGGATCGAGGACTTCCAGTAACCGGTCTTCTTTTAATGCTTTGAGAAAATACGCGGCCAAATTTCTCTCTTCGAGTTTTCTCTCTAGGCTTAGAGGCGATTGCTTGGTAAGTAGCTCTGCTAGAAGAACTCCAAAGCTATAGACATCGCTCTTCTCTGTTAACATGCTCGTCTGGAGATACTCTGTATCCAAGTAGCCTCGTGTCCCTAGGACCATTGTTGTTACTTCAGTTTGATCAATGGGTATTAATCTCGAGGCCCCAAAGTCAGATATCTTAGCTCTGAAGCTATCATTGATTAAAATGTTGGAGGATTTGACATCTCTGTGAATAATTGGGGGCGATGCTGCTGAGTGTAGGTAAGATAGAGCATTAGCTGCCTCCAAGGCGAGCCTTATGCAATTTTTCCAAGTAAGCCAATAAGTACCTCCGCTGCTATGGATATGCTCGAACAACGTTCCATTGGGGATGTACTCATAGACAAGGACCGGGACTTCAGTCTCTAAGCAGCATCCTTTGAGCCTCACCACATTCCGATGGTTGATCTGAGTGAGAATAACGACTTCATTGATGAATTGCTCAATTTGAGTTTGATCAACGAATTTTGACATTTTGACTGCAACTGCACTACCATCTTTTAAAATGCCTTTATATACAATGCCGTAACCTCCTTTGCCTATAATGCGTGCTTCATTGTAATCATCGGTTATTGATCTTAGTTCACCGGAGGAGTATATTTTAAATGACTCGTTCTTCTCCTTTCCTTCGTAAGGCATAAGTTGTTGTTTCAATAGCATTCCTCCATTCTTCTCAAAGAATTTCTCTCTTTGTTTGATAAGCTTCTTCTTCTTGATGGAAAAATATATTAAGGCGATAAATGACATGCAGATTAAGACTCCTAAGCTCATTCCTGCAAACATAATTTACAGCTTAAAGTTAGGTTAATGGGAAATACTCAGTTTTCTGAAATGCAAATGCTAATATATGGCCGTTCACTGTAACGGATGGCAAGTACTCACCAAGGCTGAATCTTATAGCAAATTGGGAATTGTTGCTAATGCAACCACTTCCGGTGCTCATAGCATCACCATGATGTCCTTTATGGCAGGTACATTCAAAACTTCCATCAGTGTTGGTGCATATATCCGAACAGTTGTTCAATTCTGGATTCGCGCATTCATCAATATCTGCAGAAGCTACCATACTCAGGTCTAACATCAGCAGTAATATTAATCTAGTTAATTTATTATCCCCTTTATAATTATATACGAGTATACTACTATTGTGCACACTACCATCCAGCAGGACTCAACATCGACTTAAAATACACATAAAACTCGTCACAATTTTAAGAAATTCGGACCTCATCAGCTAACTCGTGCATCCAGCAAGACACAACTGAGGATTTTTTTAACAGCATATCGACTACACAAACACGTACTAACCTGTGCATCCTGCAGGGCCAAGATATGGATTACCCTGATAACCGGGGAGGCAACTACAGCGGTATCCTTCTGAACTGCCACTCACAAAGTCACTGCAATTAGTATTAGCTTGACAGCCATAATAACTAGACTTGTTACTTTGAGCTTCTGCACATGTCTCACCTTCTCCAATGTACCAGTCGAGCATAACCGTGACACTGTCTGTAGTTTTATTTCGGAACCTGGGGTCGTATAGATCAGTGGCATTGAACTTGAATTTCTTTTCTTCCCCTAAAAACCCATAACTACAAGGATTATAGGTGAAAACTTCAGGGTCATCATTTGGCACACTTAATCCGATTCCATAACTTTTCAAGCCCTTGGGAATTGCGGTTTGGCAACAACCAATCCCGGAGCATGACCCATCAATCACGTCAGACAAATTGGAACAGGTCGCTATACATCCACTTGTGAAGGGTCGGCCCCAGGTACTGAAGATTAAGGCCTCAGTATCACATCCCACGGCTGTTAATTTGTTTTCAGAATCCGAGAATACAACCGGGTACCCCCGGAGATCAATCCACGTCTCACCCGGTGTATACTGTGAATTATTGTAGCACCTCTTATCCACAAAGTTCTTAATTCTCATCTGGGTGTCGATTATTTCGGTTATCTCAATATTGCCTGTATTGATGAAGGGCTTTGCCGGGCTAAATGTTGTGTTGCACGTGACAACGTAGTCATCCTTAAGGGCACACATTAACCCGTCATACCCGACCCCTATGCCAAATGGGTAGTGAACAGTCAAGTTCCCACATTTGGGTTGGCAACCCGGCTTTGAAATAGGCAGGTCAGTGGAAAGCGCAGTCTTCGCCACGCTAAAGCATAAGAGGAGAAGAAGCAAGTCATGGAGCTTGCACATATTTGAGCTTTGCCGTATGCAATTAATATAGATTGTTTTTCGAGTCGGGTTATTTAAAGAGTTATTAAGAAAAAATGAAATTGCATAGTACAGTACTACGTATTTCCTTAATGAAAATTATGATTATAATGAGCTTGAAAACTATGAAAAGTTGTAGTCAAGTTTAGTCGACGATTCAAGTCAATGAACAAGTCTTGCACTAAAGTAAAGGTTCCTTCTGAAGCGTTTACACCACAAAAGTATCTAACAATGTTGTACTTGTCCATTTTTATTTTTTGTCGTGACGGATTATTCAAATGCAACTTTCTATGGCAGAAAGCTTATAAGATGAATTTTTTGATAGACCTGGCAAAAGTATACCAAAGCCGAATAATGGATCGAAATTATCTGAACCGACACCTGACCGAACATCCGAAAGATATAACTTCAACTTCATCCGAAACCTGAATCAACTTGAATTGATTCGAAAT
>JAOWBH010091752.1:0-23380 GCA_028566215.1 Silene coronaria | reverse complement strand
TTAATAACTCAATTTGTATTGAAAATTGTTCAACAAACAATATAAAAATTTTATCGTCTAAAGATTATTAGCTACAGGAGATAAATCATTATAATACTTATCTTAAAGTTAATAATTTTATAATAAATAATTTGAAACAGCATACCTGTGCAATTTGCACGGGTTTAAAACTAGTTTTTATTAAAGAAAACCGCTATGTAGTGTAGATACGTACGATAATATTAATTTTTTATTTTTGTATTTCAAAACGAAACAACTAACTGAAGTAGTGAGTTTGCACCAAATTAGGAGAAAAAGAACCAAGTCTACCGTCTACGCGAAGCCATTTATCATATATATGACCACATATTGTAAATAATGTTTCTAAGCATTAAAAAAAACATTTTTAATCCGAAGGTGTTTCAAATGAATTATTTATTTTACTCTATCTACGATTAAAATGTTAAATTCTACATTTTGATTCATTTAGCCTACGAGTTCATAAAAATGACAATTTTTTTCATGATCATTTTTACAAGAATGGCGGTTTGAAAGAAAGTTGCATTTTGGTAGCTAGAAGTTTTTGTATATCCTAATGTTATATTGACCGAGCAAATTTTTAGTGACCATATTTCTTGATCACGAGTTCCAAACTCGACATTTTTTTTTTAAATTATAGTTCTTAACATACAGAGGGTGTTTAGCCTTGCTTATCTAGAAGTGTTTTTCCTTTACAAAATGAGTTTTTTCATAAACTACTTTTCGGAAAAATTACGAGTATTTGGCCAAATTTTTAAGAAAAACATTTTTTCATTAGTTAATATGTTTGGCCAAATTCTTTTGTTAGGCATGTGATAAATTTTTGTGAGAAAATAAATAGAAGTAGAAGTAGAAACACCAATTTGGTGCTTCTACTTTTAGTGGGTAGTTATTAGTTTTTTGGCTTTTTAAAAGTAGTTTTGCACTCCTTAAAAAATGGTGTTTGGCCTAACTTCTATTTTTCAAGTTACAAAAGCACTTATAAAGTCAGGCCAACCAGCCTCACAAAGGAATCATCATTTCCAGAAGTTGTAAGCACGAGTTATAGTTATTCAATTTTTATTTTTATATTTGCAAGAAAGAGGGGTACTACTGGCAAAGTTGTAAGGTTTAAGGATACCACGTGAATTTTCCAAGAAAATGGAACATCACTCTCACGTATAGCGGTGATAATCGGCTCAGTCGGGTCGGATCATATATATTGGGTTCATGTCGTATCGGTTCAGCCTTTCTTGTTGAGTTGAGTCGGGTTTGGGGCCGGGTAAATGATGTAGCGGGTCGGGTTTGGGTCTGAGTTATTTGGTCAAGTTACATTATCGCATTACTTCAATTATTGACCATTAAGTTTAGTTTTCAACTATTATTTGGTCTAATTACTTCATTGTTAAATTAAACATATCAAACTAAACAATCAATCACTTTCATCTTGATCAATATTATGCTTAATAATTGTCGGGTCATTAATTTAATAGGGTTAATATCGGGTTAGGTTGGGTTCGGGTCACTTATCATCTGGCCGTGTCAGGCTATAGATCGTCATCGGGTTGGGTTGGGTCGGGTCAAGTTAGGCTTGTCAGCTCTACTTATATGTCCAAAGGGCATATGTTAAGAGGCTAATTAGAGAAGATTTTACAAGAATATCTCATGAGAAATTGCAATATTAACGCATAATTACCATACTTAGAAAATTATTTTTGCAAAATCTTGTCTAATCATCTTCATAACATTGGGCATATGGGCACACATTAGAAAAACCTATTCAATTAGGATATCCGGGGAAGTGGCAAATAAGCCCCATACGTTTGACACTATGTGCATATTAGCCCCATGTCTTTCGATGAGTGCAAATTAACCCCATTAGTTATACTTAATGTGCAAATAAGCCCAATTGGATAATTCAGGTCAATTTTCTGCCGGAAAAAAATGACATGACACCGGAAAGATGACTAGGATTAAGTTTAATAATTAAAAAAAATAAAAAATCAATTTTCAACAATTTCCAATGTGACTCTTCTTGTTTTCTCAGTCACCTTTTCCCATTTTTCCATTGTCTCTCTTCCTCTCAGAATTCTAGCTTAGCTCTTCCGTCATTACTTTTTTTTTGTCAGATGTCTTATTAACAACGGTCGATCGATCAGAGAAGGCAAATCAGTCCGTTTCAAGTCCTCATTCTTATACACAGACTGATTTAATCCCTCATAAATCTCAGATTTCTTGCTCATACATACCCTTCTTGTTTTTCTTTTTTGTAGTTCTTATGAATTTGATTTTCGGTGAAGTCCGGAAATTATAGGGAGGGGTTTATATGGGTGTTTATGATTGAGATGAAGCAAGAGGAGATACTGGAAATTGCATCCCCTTTATCAATGGAAGAGCATAGTTTATGACAAAGCTTATAATTTGTTCTGATTAGCCTGTTTATATTTTATTGTTTTACTATTGATGTTCGCTCCGAATATACATCTATACATTTGGGTAGATGAAGGATTTTTCGAAAAATTATCTATTTCGCTGGAAATTGCATCCTCTCCATCGTGATTTTTTTTTTAATTATTAAACTTAATCCTAGTCATCTTTCCGGTGCCATGTCATTTTTTCCCGGCAGAAAATTGACCTGAATTATCCAATTGGGCTTATTTGCACATCGAAAGACATGGGGCTAATATGCACATAGCGTCAAACGTATGGGGCTTATTTGCCACTTCCCCGTATATCCGACTTGAAAATATGTGACGGATATAGAAGGTGAGAGTCGAAAGCGAGCATGAATAAATGAATAATGGTAGCCTACTGTACACTTAAGTTAACCTACTAGCCAGCCAAAAGCTTGGAGCATAAGTAAAATTATAGTGTTATTCATTTTACTGGTCTGCACTACTGGTCCAAAGTTCTTTCCTTTATTCTTCATAAATGGTAAATGTTTGTGGTCCATCTACTCTTTAGTTCCACCCCAAGTCTTCTCCTCCAGTTTCAACTCTACTCGTCTGAATTCAAGATAATTACGTCCGGAGTAAGAGGAGGGTTAATCTATCTTCTCTATTGGACATGCAATCTTACACAACTTTATTTTAATGGTGAAAGAAGAGCACTAGTTTTGTGCCAACCATTAGCTTAATCAATAGGTCCGAAGTTCAAATCTTCTGAATCTTTTATTCTCACGAGTGAATTTCTTGCATAAAGTATGTCTGAGACGTCTATACATCTAACATCCTCCGCTTAATTAGTATTAAACTAGTAATTAAGTCTCTAATAAGTACCTTCAATCCGTTTTAATTGTTGGTTGATAAGATTTTCTCATATAGAAGAATGGAAGGGGGATTCGTACTTACGAGAAAGCATTTACGTCATCTTTATTTTATTTTAGCTATAGCTTTAATCAGAGACAAAGTCGGGATTTACACTTAGTAGGGCGAAATTTTTCAGGGGATGAACGGGGAATCAATCAATCATCAATATAAATATATATTTGAGGCTTTTTTCGAGCGACGAGTAGTCTCCAACTTTTTTAAAACACTGACATAGTTTATTGAGAACTCTCCATCTCATTGTTCCATGTAGTGATGAAACGTAATGAAACGAAGTTATTGTCAAACTTTAAACATATACTGCTTCTTTTTTCCTTTTTTTTCCTGAAAAAACATTATAACCAAGATGGGCATATGGTCAATTCTTATTTATACCTTTTTCATTTATGATTAATATTAATAATATTTGTACTTTTTTAGAATTTGTTTCATTATGTAAATTTAATTCTCTTTGAATATGAGATGGGAAATAAAGAATTTGCCTTAGAAGTGGCATAACAAAACCCTTAAAGGGGGTTATGAAAAAAAATGGATAAATCGTGTTCATCGATTTCATACGTGTCTCATAGTTAATTTTATAGTTTGAAACATTTGATTTAGTTATAGATGCCTAAGACTAATTTATATATTTATTTATATATATTCTGTTAATTTTTTAAAAATAAAATAAGAATTATTGAATAAATATCGAGTGAATTATAAGATAATGGTTTTAGTTCCTAAAAAGAAGTTAACCCAAAAATAAGCCTAGACTTCAGGTACCCAAAGTGAAATTGATCAAACCAATAAACCTATTTGCCTATTGCCTCAATGTTTCTCTATTGAATTGTATTTCTTAATAGCACATATTTTATTTTGTTAAAATGGTACTTTACAAGGTTAAGCGTAAAGTCCGCTAATAGCACGACAATAAAAGTCGAGTCAATAATACATAAATGAGACACAAAATTAGGATTGAGCAATGTCGTCCCACCAAAGTATCTCATCAACAACAGTAGCGTGGTCTTTCCTATAGTACTTAACAAGAGTATATTGTATGGTACTAGTACATCTAAGCTCAAAGTCGATTTTCAAGCATGGTTAGCCATAGTACACAAGTTATCACTATACAGATTTATGTCAAAAAGGCATATTGAAGCATATTGAGCTAATAATGAAACAATTTACGCGATTGCGCTATAAAGAAGATCAACCTAAATGTCAAGTAATTCGCTCCAAAGAGGTAAAAGTGATACACTTAAAAATATATCCTTCTAACTAACTGTTGTTCTAAATGACCACGGACCACCCAACCAATACCCACCAAAATAGAAGTAATGCAAAAGAAAGTGGCTGCAATGATTTTGTGCGAAGCGGAGTTAGGATGGATCCAATAGAGTGGGTTGATTAGTGTTTAATTGCAGGTTTTAAGAGTGTTAGCAAGAGACCAAAAAGAACATCGAAAATTAGTAAACTAAGGTCATTGTGGGTCTACGGGGTATGACACTGAGTTGACCAAAGACGAGTTGGTGTGATTGAGATTTTGAAACAGTCTAGGCTAGAAGTTAAATCAAAAGAGTAGAAAATAGATTCACAAAGAGAGTTCCACGTTAAACAAGTGAGTTGCTTTTTACTTTTGGACATTGAAGAATTTTTTATTGGAGTTAAGATTCTCGAGGTTCATAGCTCTTCTATGATCCAAAACGAGCTTATAATGAAACGACGCACATGATTGTACGAGAAAGAAGGCTAACCAACCTGAAAAAGGAAGTGACTACAATGATTTTGTGCAAAAAGGAGCTCGATGAGTCCAATAGACTGGGTTGATTGGTGTTTGAGAGCGGGTTTTAAGAGTGTTGGTAAGAGACCAAAAAGTGTATTGAAAATGCGTAAAAGAAAGTCATTATGAGTCTATGGGGTCCAAGAGTAGACCAAAACCACGAAATGATTAATTAAGTAAAGATCAAATCAAATCAAGACGAGTTGAAGTAATTGAGATTTTGAAACAGTCTAGGCTAGAGGTTAAATCAAAAGAGTGGAAAATAAATTCACAAAGAGAGTCTCACATTAGACAAGTGAGTTGCTTATTACTTTTGGACATTGAAGAATGTTTGATTGAAGTAAAGATTCTCGAGGTGTATTAACTCTTTTATGATCCAGACCGAGCTTATAATGAAACGACTCACATGATTGTACGAGAAAAAAAGGCTAACCAACCTGAATGTCAGGTAATTCGCTCAAAAGGGGTAAAAGTGGTACACTTAAAATTCCATCGTCTAACCATTGTCATAAATGATTACAGCCAGCTAATACCCTCCAAACGAGAAGTAATGCAAAAGGAGATGACAACATTGATTTTGTGCCACAGGGGAATCAAGAAGGTCCAATAGAGTGTGTTGGGGGCGATAGAGGTTTTGAAAGAGTTAAGGTTAGAGGTCAAATTAAAGGAATAGAAGGTGAGCGAAGGTGACAAGAACCCTACACATTGTGAAGTAAGGGACAGTATCACAAAATATGGATGATGTTGATCTTAGAATGATGGTGACATATGTCATAGGCGAAGTAGGCAAACCTACAGGGGAGAGGATTACATTATGTGAGAGTATACCCTTACCAAACAAGCTGCCTGAAAAGAGAAATACAGTGCTTGCTAAGAGTAGACTATAACTATTTAAGGTTGGACCAAGAAAAGAATGGTAAAGTTAGGATAAGAAAACTTTTTAAAATAAGTAGCCCTAAGTAGAAACTTTTAAAGGAGCACCTTAAGGTTAAAAGAAAAATGAGTTACAAGAATATTTTGATGATGGAAAAAAAACATATTATGCTCATTGTTAGAAACGCTCCCAAGCTATTGACAATAACAAAGAACACCAAACGCACGCTTGAGGTAGGGAGAAGAGGTCCAAAAAGCAGGGATCTAAGAAGCGTAAAAGTGTATCGCATGTGTATTTCATTTATCATATTTTAGATACAAATATCAAAAGAAAGAAGACATGTACATATTGTATATAATACAATAAGTGATTTAAAATATAATAAATTGATATTTTTGTTTTATTTTACAAACTAAACCCTTCAAAAATCAAAATTACTATCTAAAGAAAAAAAAGTTGTCTTACAAATGTCAATTAATTTAGCTAAGAAAATCACACGAATAACAATGACCATTAATTAATTTATGTTAGCATTAAAATTGTCCAATAATCTTTACATAATAAAGATTAAAACATCCTTACACATTATACATTTAGCCAATTATTTTAGAATCCGTGCAACGCACGGACAAAAATCTAGTATAAAATATAAATATAGATATAGACTTGTAATATGTGACGTCACATAGAGTTAGAAACAGTCCAAGTATGACCAAGGCTCCCTATTCCCTCCTATCCAGCCTAAAGTTTCCTTTTTCCTTTTTAATGGTAATCACGTTTTGTTCTTTCTTTTCTTATTTGATAACTTTTATGTGGTCCAAATTTATTTTCGTGTAAAGTAGGATATTTTATATGGTCTAAATTTATTTCCTTATTTTTATGCCAAAAAGAAAGAAAAACATTAGGCTGAATATATGTTCATCTCAAATTTCACACAAACAAAAAAATCAAACAACATTTTTATTTTCGTCCATCAGATGTATTTACCTCCGCAAATTTTATGACCACGTGGATAAATTCTATTTTCAGCATTATTTTATTTTATAATGAAAAATCCATATTTGTGACGATAAAAGTAAAGAAACTCTGAAACCGCAGAAAAATCGAAATCCCCTGAAAATGCCCCTCCTTCTCCGGCCACCAGCTCTACCACTCATCCACCCATCCACTGCCACTCTCTCTCTTAAACTCGGCCGAGTCAACTCGCCCGTGTTATCCCGCACCTCTCTCCGCAGATTCAAACTAACAGCATTTTCCTCCTCTAACGACGTGGACACTTTCACTCGGAACTCGGGGTACCTGTTCCAACTCAGTGACTCGGAGGCCGAGTCACTTTCCGAGTACGATATCGTAAAAATCGAGTCAATTTACCGAAAGAAGCCGTTAATTTTGATTCGGCGGATAATTCAGATTGGAGCTACGCTCGGAAAGTGGTTTGGACTTCGTTACGTTGATGGACTTATGGATAGAGCTGATTCTATGTTCGAGGTTAACTTAAATTTACGAATTTCTGCATTTCTATAGTTTCCAAGTTACTGCTATATGCTATCTCCGTCTCATTTATCTTTTTACATTTTTTATTTTTTGTGAGCGGTATTTTAATAAAAGGTAAACAAGTGATTGAGACGGAGGGCGTAAATTTTTAGACGAGGAGTACAACAAATATTCATATGTTTTTTCCGAGTTGATTTATCTGTTCACATTTTTTTATTCTTTGTGACTTGTGAGCGGTTTTTAATGAAAGGTAAACAAGTAATTGAGATAGAGAGTGTAAATTTTTAGACGAGGAGTACAACAAATATTCATATGTTTTTTCGAGTTTGATTTATGGCGCGAATTGCGAATTTGTGATTAGTGATAAATAGAACTATAGAACTAGAAAGTATAGTACTTGTAAAGTGAATGTGGAGAGTAGGGAGCATTTCTTGAACATTGTTTGTCCAAATATATTTGGGAGTTCCAGTGTAAAATCGGCGAAAGTTGACTTGATTTGACCGTTAAGTCATATTAGGACGATAAAAGTGGGTTGAATAGATGATGAATCTCGTCTAGGAATCGAAAATAGAAGATTGTAAAACGTAATTGGAGATCATCTTTACAATCGAGGAATTGTTAGTTAAGTTGATATGTTGACAGTTTTACATCATATAAGAGAATAAAGAGCCAAAAGTTGAGCGAGCTGATAACAAAGTCATTCATGAATAGCTGGGAACATTGCTGCACCGGTTTTGTTTGATGATTTAGAAAACTTGTAAGCTGATAATATTACAAGTATTCTAAGTGCCTGCATTGGTTAAGTTAATGATATGTTGGTAATATGCTAGTTGCCATTATGCTTGATGTATTGCTTTGTATTATGATAATTGACATTGTGACTGCTGGATTCATTTGACTAGTTTAAAACATGCTCTTAATGTTGTTTGCAGATTCGAGCTGCTGAGCTTCGAAAAATACTGGTGGAACTTGGTCCGGTAAGTATATTAGGCTCTCTTTTTTTTTAGGACTTGTTGAGTGCCTGTTCCGAGCCTGATGGAATATTGTGTTTTTTGACTTTGTTTAGCATGGCAGTTATGCATAATGTTGTTCTTTGGCTACTTCTACGTTTGCTACTTAGTCGAGAAGTTTGTAAGTTTGTACGATGTATAGTTAGGAGGCGTGAGATTGTTTTATTGAGTTACAAACATCTTACTTTTTTTTCCGGCTCATAACTTACATTTGATCAGCTCACACGTTGACTTCCAATCTTTCAAACTTTTAAAGACATCAAAGGCATGAAAGGTCTTTCTTTATGTCATCAACAACAAGAAATGAATATGTTATGTGTCAATCTCTATTTGTCTTTTTATTTTCTCCATGGTAAGAAAGCAACACTTTGCTGTTTAAGGTTCCCTGTTTTGCTTTTACACAACTTGTAGTTGGTGTCCAGTGTCCAGTGTATGCGTGCTATCTACATGAATGATATTCCTTCCGCTCAGAATTGCCTTCTAAGATACGAAAATTGTACGATGTAAGACATAACTAAGCATCCAAAATAAAATACCTGTTTCGTGGTATTAATGATATAGTTAGACAAGTGAGGATATTTGCGTACTATTAGCATGAAGAAATTAGGACAGTAATGAAATGGTAATTCCGAAACGGTGAAAAATAAAGAAAAATGGAATGTATTTTTGAAATGGAAAGAGAATGTGCCAATATGCCATGTTTGGACCAACAATGCGCTCTTAAAGTGAATGAACTATACTACTGTAGCTAAAATGCCGTTGATCTTATTATGTCAATAAACTTAACAAGTACTTTCATACATGTGGGCTGGGCAAATTTCCTCTGTTACATTTCTCATAAAATGACTTTTTATAGATGCATAAACATCACTAATGGAAGATTGATTTTGTTATATGGAAATTTTTGCCTTCATGTGCCTAAATGTAAGCAGGGATGACCATTGTGTTATTGATATGATAACAAAGATGAGTATTTTCTATGTGATATTTTTTTTCTAATTCTGCTGACTTGCAGTCGATGTTTCTTTATTCTGTTTGGGTGTTTTGGACTATTCAATTAAGCTAAATCTTCTTGTTTACCTGCAGGCCTATGTGAAAATTGCTCAGGCGATTTCATCAAGATCTGTAAGTTATCTTTCTAGAGAATCATTTCCTCTCGAACCTTTGTTGATGGAGACTTACGTTTGAGGCTGAAGTTATTTAGTTTCAGAGATTCTATCGACATGTAATTTCGACTTGTTATTTTACTGCGATCTGTCCAGTGCTTTCCCTTTCTTATGTGCTGCTGCAGTCATGGTATCAATTTTCGGCCGCGACATTGCATTGTAACCCCATTTTGCCATTTATCACAGTTTTTAGGGCTTGCACCGATATCTTTGAGGCCTTGCCCAATTGCCAATATATATGGTGTTATAACTTAAATCAATTCATGAAGATTTAGGTATACATGAAAATGCAATATCGTGACCGCAGCTGCTGTCAGCATTTTACAGATGTAATTGTGTCTCAGCTTATGTAAATGTAGGTATACATGAAAATCTAGGTTTCCTTAGACATTCATTCTGCATTCTTCACCTTAATAAAACTCTAAATGACAAGCAGAGTTGCGTAATGCAAAATGGTGAGTAAAATGTTCACAAGAGTATCAATGCAAAAATTATGCCTGCTTAGTTTCATAGAATAGCTATTGGAAAATTATGAGATTAAGCATAACTGAATGCTTACAAGATGAGATCACCAGTTAAAATAAGTTACGTAATGCTGCAATCCTCTCTGAGGGCCAACTGGCTCTTTTTTCAACTGACCTATTTTCCTGTTTTCTAGTTATATACAACTATATAGCATTAGTTCTTGCCCATTGCTTGAAAACTTGAATAGTTTGATGTTTAGAATCTGGATTCCTGCCTCTAGATATACCGAGTTGTTACTGTGAGTCTGTGAGAATGTATCAAACTATCCTGTGGATCAATTTTTCTTGTAGGATTTAATTCCACCATCTTATTTGGAGCAACTGTCCGTGCTGCAAGACCGAATAACACCATTCTCAAGTGACGTGGCTTTCAGTACCATTGAACAAGAACTTGGAATGAGTTTAGATAAAATGTTTTCGGAAATATCTCCAGAGCCAGTTGCTGCAGCATCCCTTGGACAGGTATCTTATTTCCTGATGTTTTTCCTAATAGTTGATAATGTTGTCCTGTTGTTGATAACTAGATCCTCTTTGCTTAGTCACACCAAGTTTGTTCATTATATGAAAGAGTAGAAAGTCGGTCTTCTTCTCGCAGGAGACCCTTGTGTGTAAGCAACGAGGGCCCATAACGACGAAGCACTACTTGCACTAGGCACAGAGTGCAGGTGCATGCCTCATGCGCTCGAGGCCCACCATTTTCGCAAACAAATTACTATTTCCAACATAAAATATTGTGTAATAATACCTTTAATCCTTTATTGTATTTTAAAAAGTCCTATCATGTAAGATAGAGCCATAGAGGTAATGATGCAAACGAACTTAAAAAAAAAAAAATCGAGGTAAACAATATGGAATTTGCATATTGCTAGCTGGCCTTATGCACAATGCACTCTTCTTGCGATAAGAGCAATCCGGCTATTGTTTGAGTGAGCCTTGCATGAGTTGCGCACGTCTGCTTATGCGCACTTTTGCGCTCCTCAGGGCTCAGACGTGCTAATTGAATATTGAAACCAAGGTAGAGCAAAAAGGTTTCAGATTCAGTGATTCACACAAAAGCTATGGAGACATCAATGATAAACGTCAAATTGCTTTGCTATGCTAAGATCAACAAATATGAGACCAATTACCATTTTACCGGGATTTTGTAGTGCGCGTTTTGTTTTGAGTATATGCATTAGATGAAGAATATGCCTCTTAAATTCGCTTTTAAGACTGAAAGAAGGGAAGAGGTTGTGGCTAAATTGAATGAGTTCAGGAGGTGAGACTCCTGAGAGTTAGATCCTTATACGAGATGTATGTCAGTATCATTTGGCAGTAGAAAATGATTGTTAAGAGGACTGCTTCCTTCTATCATGGATGAGAGGCCTAGAGGTTCTGCTGAGAGATTTTTGAAATCCCTTTATTACTTTTCATCTCCATTTGGACTTCTGTCATGGACGACAGGCCTAGTAGTGTCTTCTGGACGGACATTATTCCCTTCCACGGTTCCACCTGTGGAAATAAAAAAAAATGTTCGAATTCCCATGTGTTATAGCCTTTTTGGCTCATTGTGCATCATACAAATTTTGTGCTTTGGATTTGATCTAGAATCCTTGGCTTAGATGGTTATCTAGTTTGACCTGCTGTCTTGTCAGGCATTTCGGATTGTCTGTGCGACATTATAGCAGTCTTAATGCTAGAATCTGTTGTTGGTGAGGGTGTCTTAAGAAATTAGTTAGTGAAATTATGGAGTAGGTGTGTTTTTCTATTGGTAGGATTACTCATTCTTAGACTTGCACCCTTCTACGCAACCTATTTCTGGATGAAAAAACACTGTAGTGGCTAGTAGGCTAAGAGCTTCCTGCTAGAACTTGCAATTAGGAGTTCGTTGGAGATCATTTTGGCAAGTTCAATTTTGTGGGCTCCATGACGACTAGATATCACTCAACTGCTAAAAAGGCTTCTCTTCTTAACCTTGCTGTGAGCTTATGCTTCACAAGTCATCCATATGTTTTTGTTCAATTGTATTCAGCAACTGAGAATTAGGTATTCTCTTTACAAAGCTGCTGATATATTATGTCCTTAATATGCTCCAATGATTTAAGATTTCTGCACCTAACATTCACTAATAAATCTGAACAGGTATATCGAGCAAGACTACGGACAAATGGACAGGTAGTTGCTGTCAAGGTTCAAAGGCCTGGTGTGAAAGCGGCCATTTCCTTAGATATTTATATCTTGCGCTTCATTGCTAGTATAATTCGGAGAGCTAGAAAGTTAAATACTGATCTTCAGGTAATTCTTCTGGTTGCTCTTGCAATAAATACGTATGCACATTGAAAAATCTGGCAGACTGGAGTAACTGAAGTGTTAAAACCCCATTCTAGTGGAATTACTAAACTGAAAAATTATCTCAATGCTTTATAATTAATCCTTTCAACAAATATGAAATCATCCCTAACTAGCTAAAAGATGAATTCAAGTGATTTCCCCAATTAGTAAGGAGCTCCATAAAGACCATGACCATTCTAGGCCATAATGTATTTTATATACCTGCCTGTTACCATTCAGATTTCATTATGTATACTGAAAATTTAGATCTTTTATTTTCAGGCTGTTGTTGATGAATGGGCGTCAAGCCTCTTTCGGGTAAAGTTTTTTTTTTTTTTTTTTTTTCCTGCAGTTCTCTACTTCTCTGATCAGTTAGAAGTCTAGAACACTTGAGTATGAAGTTCTTACATATACTTCTCTTCTTTTTCATTTATTGGAACAATTTCCATCAAGTTTTATTTGTCCTGCCTTTCTATCATTCATTTAAATACCGCTAGACTTGCGTAATTTGTAATGGAGTAATTTTTTTCACCAACGACCACTGTTTCCTTGTCAAATGAAGTAGGCTGAATAAGCGAAATGACACTTTAAACCATATGGTTCTTATATTATGAAGTAGCAATTGCTTGGTGAAATGCTAGATGCAATTCTCATTACGTAATATAGACATGACCTTTCCTGTGTTTTTATTTTTCCGTAAAAGATCGTGGACATCAAACCACAGTATTTAATCAAGGCCAGCTGGCCAGGATAGTGGAAAGTGGCCGTTTCTTAAAGGTTTTGAAGATCACCTCGACCACAATTTAATATATTCGAGGCAATATTGAACGCAGATTACGGATTAGGCCCAACGGCCATTACCACAATGAAAACCAAGATTTACCACTATGCATCCAACCACCCTTACCTCGCCATTGATGGCCATTGAGGCAATGGGGTGAATTGGTACAAAAATCCCTTACCTCGCCATTGATGGCCTTTGAGGCAATGGGGTAAATTGGTACAAAAATTATTCTTAGAACTTCATAATGAATACAGGTGAATCAAATTGAATGCAGGAGATGGATTACAGAAAAGAAGCGAAAAATGGATTAAAATTTAGGTGAGCAAGCTACTATTATTGCTTAACTTTTGGTTATCTTCCAGATAATTCAGTCAGTTGAATGATGTGTATGATCTTGAGGGGGAAATTTTTTTAGCACTTAATTTGTCATTATTTTGGTAGCTTTGAAAATATTGGCTTTTAAGGGTGTGTCTGAATATCATTTGAAGAGGGAATGCTAGGGGACGGAGGTGGAAGGAAAGGGAAAGGAAGGGAGAGAGGCAGGGAATGGAGTAAGAGAATTTTCCCTCCAACTCTCCTATGTTGGATTGATTTTGAGCTGTCTTGAAGGAGGGAAAATCGATCCCTTCATTTCCCTCGCACCCTATTTTGTAACCAAACCCTACATCTCTCCGATTTCCTCCATCGAATGACGCCCTGAATTATTCATCTAAGCATTGATCATCTGGGAAGATGAATTGGAAGTTCAGTTACATTTTGACCTTGTCGAGTTGTCGGTCTGTACTAGTTTTATGGAGAAGAATGAA
This sequence comes from Silene coronaria, assembly GCA_028566215.1. Lineage (NCBI taxonomy): Eukaryota > Viridiplantae > Streptophyta > Magnoliopsida > Caryophyllales > Caryophyllaceae > Silene > Silene coronaria. The sequence goes on along the minus strand of JAOWBH010091752.1, from coordinate 9,330 downwards.
TGCAATAATATCTGTACATGTAAACCTTTTCGGTTCTTTTGGGTTGTTATTTGCACAAGGTTGTTGTTATGATTTGTGGGCATTCAAATGGCTATCGTTTCATTGCATAAGAATCTTGTTTCTTATTTTGCTATGTAGGGTTTGTATTCCCTTGAAATTCTTCTATATTTGAAGCCACCCACTTTTATCTCTCTTTATGATACTCTCTCTTCTATTCCATTTCCTCTCTGCTTGCTCATGCCGTACAATAATTGTTGATCTCAGCACGTTATTTCTTCCAAGTGTTGCAGAGAGTTGTATGGTGGTCTTCCAGATGTCGTGGTTCCTCATATGTATATTGAGAAAACAACTTCTAGAGTTCTGATTATGGAATGGATTGAGGTGCATAAGATTCTTTTGCCTTACATTGATTTGAATCTTGATTACTCTGCATATGTTCGAAATATATCCTACCTCTTCTGATTACTATAGATCTGATTTATCGTATTTAATAAGGATGTCAAAGAGTGGCTAGGAACATCCGTATGTTTACATATAAAGATTGTCTCATTTATTTTACGCCTTGTATGTTAATTTAGGGGCAAAAGCTGGCTGAAGTAAAGGATCTCTACTTGGTCGAGGTTGAGTTACAATCCTTGATGCATTTATCAACAATTTTTCTGCAGCTAGTTTCAGTATCCCAAGAGCCTTAAAAAATGTTTTTCTGAGCAGGTAGGAGTGTATTGCTCATTTAATCAGCTGCTAGAGTATGGCTTTTATCATGCAGACCCACATCCCGGCAACCTTCTTCGTACATATGATGGGAAGTTAGCTTATTTAGGTATTTCATCTAAGTTTAACTGTATAGTCAGTAACTCTGTGTAGAGTTATAGACTGGTTTTGATTTTTATTATTTATTTCATCTTTCCTTTTCAGACATTCAAATTTCTCATAAATGTCATTTTCTTGTTCTTTATTTATTTTGCATTCCTTAACTACATAGTAATGAGTTCATTTCTAATAAAGCAAATGACTTGCCAAAGTGGTCGTGTTTTTTTTTTTTTTTTTTTAATTGTGAATTACTCCACCAGAATGTAATTCCTTTTGCTATTTTTCTTTTTGGTCAATGTGAAAACAACCTCTTCGTGTTGTTAACCCAAGGGTGAGGATGTGTACAATCCCCCCAATCCCGCAATTTGCGGAACATTATCCCCCGTGTTTTATCATGTGTTGGTAAATGGGTACATTTCAGATTATTGGATGATTTATTTTCTGAAATCCCATTGTAAGAATTACACTGCAACTTTTATTATAGTTCTGTCTCCTTATACTTTCAGACTTCGGCATGATGGGTGAATTTAAGGAAGAGCTACGTGATGGATTTATTGAAGCCTGCCTTCATCTTGTCAATCGGGATTTCAAAGCATTGGCAACAGATTTTGTTACTCTAGGGTCTGATCAATTGTCTCTTTATTTTATCACATGTGGAGTAATTATTCTTTATAAGATGAATGTACTTATATTATGACTATGAAATGGCAGGCTTCTTCCTCCTACTGCAGAGAAAGAGGCTGTCACAAATGCATTGACAGGTAAGGTTAGTTAAATATTCTGTACACTTTGGAGTTTACTACTCCATAGTTTCATGAGCGTGTGTTCATTAAAATGAGTTACATATTCATTAATGAATACTCATCACAATGGGTTCCATATTCAATAAACAAATTGGCAAAAAAAATGTTAATTCACTATGATCAGTATACCAAGGCATTTCGTTTGATGAATAAGGTACCCATTTTGATGATTGGAAACTCATTCGGGTGAATAATTATGTACTTATATTGGTGCAGGAAGTATTGTACTCCCATGTGTAAGTTACTATGATGTGAAAATTGGGTATAGTGCTCCTGTGTCTAGTATCACTAATCTAAAATTAGCTCTCATCCCTTGTATGCACAAGCATTCCATCTTATTGCCGTATTGTGAGGTTGCTGTTGCTGGAAATTTTCCTCTTAGGTGTCTTCAAAAATGCCGTTTCTAAAGGAGTTCGCAATTTAAGTTTTGGGGATCTCTCAGGTGAATTGGGAATTACCATGTAATGTTCTTTCCTACCTTCTATCTGTTCTCTCTATTAGTAGCGTATATACCAATGCTAAACTTTTGGCGCTTACCTAAATAAACTGTATAACAGCGACAAGATTAAATTAAATGATATTTATTGTAAAATGCTACCTATTATAACACAATTCAATACTAGTATGATCTTTTGGCCACGTCAAATACAATTTACAGTTGTATACAAAATTTCTTTTTTGCTCACATTTTTACCTTAACCAAAAGCTCTCTATTTGCTTATATGGAGGGTTAGAAGTTAGAACGCATGTAATATAGTAATATACTACTCCCTCCAAATACATATGTTCTTCCCATTTCTATAATAATTGTGAGGAGTATTTTATTGAAATGGGAAGAACATATGTATTCGGAGGGATTAAGTTATATCTCTGTCAAGCTCAGTCATATTGAAGGGTCATATATAAGCATAATCCTCCACTCTGGAACATTTGATATCAAGTAGTCTTGACCACTTCTCTAGATCTAGTCATATAAGAAATGCCTGTAGACTGTAGTAGACGTTGAGACAGAGATCTAAGTAGTGAAACCTACAATGACTTAGTCATAAAGACTCACAAGTCATAACCAACTATTTAGTATACTTGAACATAAAAATAGGAAACATTAGTTTCTACCCAATGTTAATTATAAAATAGGCGGCATGGGATGTGCCCTTCCTCAGGTTTGTCTATGAGATTATGTTTGGTGGTGAGGATTCGTGACCTTTGCACTATTGCCTCTGGTTACTGATAGCAGAGGGGGGAGGGACGAGAGGGGATGAATGGGCTACTTGAATAGTTGAATGGAAACTGTTTAGACATGTTCTTGTTATGAATATATACATGTTACCTTTTCATACTGGCAAGGTTTTGATGACGCTTATGGATTGTCACAGGTATAAATTCAAATTTCGTATACCTTCATATTTTTCACTTGTCATCCGCAGGTAAATTGTTTCTCCGAAAAATACCCGTATTTTGCCAGCATTGTGCTTATTTACGCTATCTGTTTTTGAATTGTCTCAAGTTCATTACAGTCTTATAACTTGTTGGCTCCGCAGAAATATAACTTCTTACATTGGATTAGTACCTTTATGGAGAGATCTCAGTACCAGATTATGTAGGCAATATAGCCCATAATGTGTCTTATAGGTCGCATATTGACCATTTTGGGGAGATTCTGCATGTGTAGTAGTCTAGATGAAGAATTCAATCAGGATCCTCTTAAGGCATTTAGCAGATAGTCGGTTGAGATCTCAGGGTAAAATACGCGTGTTAACTCTTAAGGCTAATTGTTTCTAATATACAGAATGGCAAGAAAAATATGGATAGATCAGAGATTATGTTAGGAAGAAGTAAAATTTGAGGTGAACTGACAGAACTTCACTGAAAATTTCATGGCTTAACACTGGATAGTAGTTCACTGCACATTAAAAGATAAAATAACTTTATAAAATTGACCAATTTAATTACTTTAATCTCAATCGTGGATGGGACATGGAAAGGGCAGGCTGTTCCAATATGGTAGTGCCACCATTGTCATGATTGCATCATGCGTTGGAAAAGTTAGGAGTCTGGGTCTCATTTGTTTTTTCGTATGTGACTACATATACTTTATTATTAAGGGTTAACTGGCTCTGTTGGGAAGTTGTGGGTTTTCCCTATATCAATAAATGAAATCTTTCAGCTAAGACTTGTGAAGCGTGGTATAAGGGAAATTGTTAATCTCTGTAGTTGGAATGTCACTTGATCACTTGCGCAAGCAGACATACTTTCAAAGGTTTGCCAAAAATATCTACTTTAGAATTGGAGCCCTTTTGTTAAATTTGAGTTGCAATGATTCCTTGTCCTTTAAATTTTTTTTTGTCTTGATGATAATTTCATTATGTCGTAGAAGAAGACCCGGAAAAATGACCGTCTTTGAAGTCTTTTGTTCAATTTGAGCTGGGATGCTCGTTTGTTCTGTACTGACATTGTCATTTTGTTATTGGGCATTATTCTTATATACTCGTATCTTTTAATAGAGAGATTAGCACTTTCAAAAGGTAGAGTACCCCGCCCCCCTACCCCGTTCTCTTTTTGTAGTTAAACTAACTAAAGCTTAACTTACATTTCTTGTTATTCAGTCTGGCTGTCTTGGAGGGCATTGCAATTAACTTTGATCCCAATTACAAGGTTTTGGGTAGTACATACCCGTACATTGCCAAAAAAGTCCTAACAGGCAACTCGCCTAAGTTAGTGTCTTCTTTGCAATCTCTTCTTTATGAGGTAAATTGTTTTGTCCCCTGTGACATTAGTTGCTTATTCCTGATTGTCATTGATTTGCATGGAGTCCATCAGATTACATAAGTCTAAATTCTTATTCTTTCTCTGTATCTTAGGATGGTGTTTTCAGAATTGACCGTTTAGAGTCATTGCTTTCTGAGGTGAGACATCCCACCCACTTTTCTTCTTCCAAGCTTCTGCTTTTTCTTGGGTTATGTTTCTTCATCACTTTATGTATTGCATATTGCTAAATAGGAGAATTGTTTGTGATGATTTTTTTTTTGGTACTTATCATTAATAATCACCAACCAAACCAATTTACAGCTGGTTAAACAAAGGAAATAGCTGCATACACACAGACACTGCTACAAAACACATTAACAACTGAAATGAAGTCTATTAAGCCAATTCCTATCCTTAATGTTGATCATATTAGGTAACTGGCTGGACACCCTCTCTTTTACCGTCTTCTGGACTTGAGTAACAACCCAATCAGGTCTCATTAGCACATAGTTGAAACGAGCCTGATTACGCTGAAGCCATATGACATACCAAACAGCAATGGCAGTTGCATTCACTGTCCTCTTCTTCAATTTAGACCATCTCTTTTGCCTGATGCTAAGCAGCCTATCATCTGGATTCAATCTACACATGAGCCAACATTTAATCTTGTCTCAAATTTTTTTAGTGTTTCATGATATTTACCCTTTTATAGACTGCTATTTAAATGCATGTGATGGTTAGGTGTCTTTTTATCATGCACGATTGACTACTTTGAATACAAGAAGGGGAGAGGGAGTTAATTGTGTTACTCTTCCGTAACCAGTGAAGGATTGGGATACCAAACCACCTAGTGGGTTGATATAGCCATATAGGTCTGTAGATTTAAACGCGGGGATTCAAATCTAGTTTTAAAGGATGTCTCTCGTCATCCGATTGTTTAAGTCACTTTACCCTTCAAAGATTCACATCTAAGGATTAGTGTAGTTGGTAGGTCACTTTTGCTCATAGTAGACAACCACTTAAAAGCTTAAATCATCTTGTGTCACATTTTTCCATGTTAACATCTTCTCTGTCATGACAGATGCAACGTGCTAAAATAGGCAATGCTCTGGTGAAGAAAGAAGAACTTGACACGAGGCTTGATGCCAAGGATATCTTGTCTTTCACGTTAGCCAAGCAGGTGGAGTGAAGTATCGAACTTACAGGGTTCACTATGTTATCTGCAGTCTTTCATTGAGAACTTGATAGTATGCGGTGTATTAGTTATATCCAATATCCAATATCCAATATCCAATATCCAATATCCAATATCCAATATCAAATATCCAATGTCAACAAAGATCCATCTGTTAGCCATATGGCACACACTTGCATAGATCAAAAAAGTGAATATCTTAAATAATCAAAAAAGTGTGCCAGAAAATGACATGGGTTTATGGTTATTGGGAAGATAGACTTAATTGCTTGTGTTTGTGCTATTGAACTCATTCTGCCTTTGAGGAATCATCTGGCATAGCTGAATGTCGTGTTCAAGTACCTTTCAAGATAATACACAGAATGATAGCTTTTCTGTTGCCTTTTCTATCACTGCCTGATCTTGGACAAAGTAATAACATTCCCTCTACATTTGGCATCTTGTAGGGTTCTTTTGTGCGGGAAATTTTCCTCGAAGAAACTGCTAAGGTAAGACATCTACAAAAGTATATAAAACACTTAAAAATGCTTGGTCTTCGCTAGTCCATTGAAAATAAATTGGAAACGAAGGTTAGAATGTGAAACCAGTTTGTATCTGATTGCTTTGATTGAAAAATGCAGGGTTTAGATGCTCTCGGGCTCGCAACTCTCAACTCTATAACATCCGTATCTATCGCTTCTATACCATTTACTGTACCATTTCTAGCATATCAAATGACTGAGGAAGACATTATCAACTTGAGGAACTTCCAACGCCTTGTGCAGTTAGCATCAGGGTCTGATGGTCCTAGAATAGTAAGTACTTTCGCTTTTAATTGTTCATCATCTCAGTTGTTAAGACAACGAAAATACATTTCATATTTTGAGTGACAAATCTATGATATTTATTTAGAACTGTAATTTATTTCATTTTATCAACTTTACATAGCTTTGTTTCTTACTCTCTCCGTGGACTCCGTCCAAAGCATTGGTTTAACTTGAATTAAAATATCCCTTGCAAAGAATAAAAAAGTAAACAGATGATTGGGGGACAGAGGGAGTAGGTCCATTATCTCTTTAAGGTGAGCCGCGTCTTTTTCTTTTGGGCACCACAATCTGTTTAATATTCTAGTTTTAGATCTTCTCCATGTGCATTTTTTGCTTCCTGTCTTCTGTCTTTTTAAATGCCTTTCTGTCCCTCGATGTTTAGTTGTAAAATTACAGTAATTTACAGCAGTTTGTGGTGGTTTTGAAGGGTGTGGCAAACAGCTGTGTTTAAGGTGGTGCACTATAATGGGAAATGTCATAACAGAACTTTCAATACTGGCGCAGTGGTGCCTGACCAAATTAATAAATTCTCTCCAGATTACGAAATTATGAGATTGAACTGTTTAATAAAGATGCGTAATATGACCTGAGTTAATGACTTTTAGTTAAAAGAGGTCTTGTGCTAAACTAATACTATTATCTGACTCTTCACTTTGGCAGCATTTCGTCATCGTTGGTCTGCATCCCGTTTCGGACACAACACGGCGCTCCCATATTTCAATTAGTCCAAAAACAAGGAAGATTTTCACAGATTAGAAAGCGTCCGACTTTTGATACTGTGTCACGTGTGACTCTTGCAGCCAAGTCGTAATAACATTATCGCAGAATAAAACATCACCCCTGCAAACATTGTCGTGACCGTTTTTGTGTTTGTGTCACCCTCATCGTGTCTTTTTGTAGAGGGGCGCGGCATTAAATTTAGCTCTGCCACTTTGAATATCATATAGGTGTGATGACATACACAGTGTAAACCTTCTGCTAATTTTTTTGCAGGAAACTGAAAAAATCGATGATGATAAGAGCCAGAGATCAGCTTTGCAAGAGATACCTCAGCTTCTTAATCAGCTTACATCTACCTGGGAACTTCAGCCAATCCTTGCTTCAGTAAATGAGGTAAAGAATCTTGACTATGTTGGCCTTTTAAGTATAATAAAAATCTGCAAAAATTGTCTCCGGATCATAAGAATTCTATGTTCCGGTATATTACGCCAATGGACCAATAAATTGGCAAGCGCTTTTGTGATAATGACCTGGAGAAATATCTTAAATGCAAAATATTTGCATTAAAAAGAGAGGGCTAAAATATTTTTGGGTTATACTTCGACAACTTCGTACATATATATGTAGAGAATCTGTAACCTCTTCTTCGCTGACCTGAGTGTTGATCTAATTAGTCTCACATCTGGAATGATCATATATATATATGTAGAGAATCTGTAACTTAGTTTTAGATTTGTGCTCAAAATTTTTGCTAACATGGATTGGTTGGGATTCACTTATCAGCTTCCGAACGAAGAACAACAAAGGCTCTATAGTTTGCCTACTGAAGTGCTTGCAAGATTGTTTTCGCGGATGGTTGCAAGAACACTACGCAGATATTTCCTTTGAATTTACTATTGCAACTCTTGTAAAAGGGGACATTAATATTATTACAAATTCAACCTCCACACTCGGGCAGTTGTGTGGAACAGTATCTAATATACCCGCTTCAGCGGCGTGTGTATTTAAACCAGTTATCTAAAAAAGTGACATTGATGAAAACTATTTTTTAGGGTTGTGATAATTACTGTTTTAACGCATCTTCCGTGGAACAATTGTTAACAAGGCCTTGAAGTTAGTTGCAAAAGTGCCTAATTATGCCTAAAAGGCTGAATTCGAGTCAAATACACAAATATGATCATGTCATATTCAGTTGGAGCCTAAATTAAGTTTAGATAGTACACTTTGCTAACAAGTCAATAAGTTTTCAAATTAATCGCATCTCTATGCAAAAAGATTGTCGTATTTTACTCATCTCAAGCCAAATTCGAATTTCTACAGAATCTACATATAAGCTACTCACAAGCCACTTGGTCACAGCGGGAATTCATCACATTGTCGTCTACCACTACAATGCAATTAAATTGACCCGAAATTCCGACCATTTTTGACAATTTCGATCTTGTTTTTACATCAAAATTTGATTTTAAGTCACTAATATAGTAGTAAAATGCTTAAAGGTGATAATTAGCAGAGTCGAAAACAAGTTTGGCTCGTGCTCAAAAAGTACAACTCGGCCTAATCTGGAGCTTGAAAACATTGAGCTCAATATCAAGCTTGAGGGCTTAAAACCGAGGTTGAGCCAAGTTCGAGCTCTACTCGGACTTTTGTCATATTGCAGGCCAACAAAGTCCCAAGTTAATAAGGCTAGGTTCGTAAGTATCGTAAGTACCGTAAGTACGTATCGTTATGTTCGTATGTCGTATCGTGGGCTTGGCTCAGCCAACCCTAGTTTTCTTTTTGTACAAATAAACGTTTGCAATGAATGAAAACGCACACAATTATTTCATATTTATAAACGTTGTTTTAGCATGGTATCAGAGTCAACCCTAAAAACACAAAAACAAAGATCATAAAGTTCCAATACTCAGCCGCCATGGTTGACGGCGTCGGTGAAAGTTCAGGGAAGATCGATCCTTCTTCTCCATATTATATAGAGAACCATGACAAACCCGGTGAGTTCATTACTACTGCTCGTCTGAAACTAAATAATTTTGATGATTGGGCACATGATATTCGTGTCGCCCTCAAAGCACGCCGTAAGTACGTTTTCATTGACGGTACTGTCAATGAACCAGCCGCACCCTGTACGAATGCGGATTGGGAAACCATACTGTAGATACCTCGTATCCGCACCTCCCGCCAATCACCCGATGATGATTGGACTGCATGTTGTGTACACGGAACGAGTCAGACAGTTCGTAGATTT
>JAOWBH010091641.1:0-10431 GCA_028566215.1 Silene coronaria | reverse complement strand
ACACTATATATACCCTCACTTTGTATCTAAGATCTCATTTTCCTCTTTTTATAGTTTTAAGCCTTTTTAATATTTTCTTAATCCTTTCTTAAATAAAGTTTAATTATTCCAAATTTAGTATTTGATTTTGTACTAGTCTTGGATTAAATGAATATTTGAGGAAATTCTTTTTTTTTTCTTTTTAATAAGTTTGCATCTTTCTTATTATTAGTGTAAATTTCTTTTCTCCACTTTGTTTTAATCTTATTCTTATTTTTTTATTATCTTATTTAGTAGAGTAGCTTAGTAATATCATATTTACATCTCTTTATGCTTTGAATTTCAACATGTTTACTCTTATTATTGATAGTATGAGTGAGTAGTCTTATCTACAACAAAACAAGTCTCGGGCGACTGATATTAGTCGCCAAACACAATTTGGCGACTAAAAAGGGCGACTGATATTAGTCGCCGAGGTCAATATCGGTCGCCAATTTGTTTGACTTGAATTACTTGAGCAGCCGCCAAATTGGCGACTGCTATCGGTCGCCCGAGTATATTTTCAGTCGCTAAATGATAGTCGCCCGATAAGAGAATTGCTGTAGTGCTTGCATTAGAGTTTAGGAGGATCCTTTTTGGGGTAATAAAGGTTGATTAATGTTGGAATTGTTAAGGGGTTTGTTGTGGAATTTGTCTTCTTATTTGTGCTTGTGTGGTATTTGATGAATTGATGGAGTGAAAGCTCAACCCTTTTCATGGTTTTATCAACTTATTTTTTTGGTGAAAGCCTTGCCATGTTCTTAGTTTATGTGTGAATGTTAGGTTTTTATTGGTTTGAGTGAAAACTTGATTAGGCTTGACCATATTTAGACCGTCTCGTATCATAAGGTGGAGACTAATTTTGACTTTACCCACATTTCCTCATTAATCTTGGCTTAAATCAACCCATTGCTACATTGGAGAACCCGTAACCCTAGTTTCTTCTTAATTTGATTAAATCGTCATCCTATTTGCATCTATTTACATCTTAGTTTAATATCAATCATTCAAATCATTTATTAGACTAAACTTATACTTAATCTACCCAACATAAACCCCACCATCTACGTGTTTGACTCCAACCACTAGCTACACTTAAGTCGAGTTATAAATCTTGTTGTTTGATTAGAGGTGAGACGGTTAAAACTTATATCAAGGATCCATGCTCCAGTGGGTGTGTGTTGGTCCCATTGAGCCATGAGAATTTGTGTAGATTCTTTTAGTGGAGGAAAAAACATCCCGGAAATGGTGATCAAGTTAGCACCGCTAGCTTTCAATAGTATCTTGGCTACTTGCTACTGGCTATGGAGGATTTAAAAAATTGTTAGGCCCTGTTTTTTTGGACTTAATTTTGCTGAATTGTAAAGAATTTGTAGGAATTGAACTGAACCCAATTTATAGGAGCTAAACTAAATTGAACTTATAAGAGCTGAACTGAACTGAACTTATAGGACGACGACGATGACGACTACTACTATTATTTTTACCTGTACTATTCTGTAAAATTTTTAAACGTGCTTTTTATAGTTGTGATAGAGTAAATAATAAGTTCAGTATAAATTAGTTATCTTTTCGAAGACCATAAATTGGCCACTTTTACTTTGAACACCACAAATTAGTCATAAATTAACAACAAACCAACAGACTTTGTTACTTTGAAGACCAAAAATATATTAGCCATCTTTTTTTTTTTTTTTTTTGAAACATTATTTTCATATGAGATGATGTGAGGTGTGAGACGTTCATACAATTTTTATGACATTACCGGTGACATAGGTGAAATAAAAGGTCAAGAATAATTAATGATATCAACCACTTCACGTCCATCCAAAGTATCCGCTATGCTTATTTCGTATCCGCCTTTTTTTTTTTGTAAATTTTTCTTTACTATAACCGCCGATGTGACATTATAAACTGTATTATTACTCTTGCTTCCGTCAGGATAAATCTAACCCCTCCCTCTGTTACCACCTGCATATATCAGATATTTTAAAAAATAAATATCTTTCTTAGTAGCAGGGTTCGGGGAAAGAATAAGAAAGGTAATTTCACTATATTTCTGCCCGGGAAAGGTGTAAGGGGGAGGGGTTATCGTACATATTAAATAGGTAGTTTTTTTAAAAAAATAATTTAAGAAAAATTTATTAAATGTCGTTTTTTATCGACTTAAATGAAAATTGTACCATTTTTTAAAATATGTCTATATTAGAAAACATACATGAATTGATAGGAACTGAACTGAACTGAATTGATAGGAACTGAACTTTTCTGAACTGAATTAAAGTTTATGAACTGAATTGATAGGAACTGAACTTTTCTGAACTGAATTAAAGTTTAGAAAACATACATGAATTAAAGTTTATGAACTGAACTGAATTGATAGGAACTGAATTGATAGGAACTGAACTGAACTGAATTGATAGAAAACATACATGAATTAAAGTTTATGAACTTTTCTGAACTGAATTGATAGGAACTGAACTGAACTGAACTTATAAAAGCTGAAAGGAACTTATAGAAGCTGAATTGAACTGAATTTATAAGAGCTGAATTGAACTGAACTTGTATGAGCTGAACTAAACGTATAGGAGCTGAACTAAACTGAATTGAACTTATAGGAGCTCAACTGAACTTAAAGTGGGTGACTTAAGTCCAAAAGAATAGAGCCTTAGTCTTCCATAATGCGGAGGTGTCCATGTTAACATAAACAGATTAAATATTACCCAATTTGAACGTGTAAATATATTTATTGTTTTTTTATGCATTATACTGTTATCTTATCCATACTATAGCTGACTCGTTATAAATTTAAGATGGATATACCCCATTAAATGAGAGTGTGTGATTAAATAAACTATGCTTAAATCTGTCTTTGAATATTGTAAAAAAAACCAATTCAAAATATTTTGAGATACAATAATACTACGAAGTAATCTTGGGTGTTTCTTATTTTCCGGGGTGTGAGTGTGTAACTTTATTTTTATTCATAAAACACTATTGATCCATCTCAATCAAGTGTTTCTAAAGTAATGATTTTTTTTTTATCTCAAATTGGCCATCTTTACAAATCTTTAAACTTTGACTGATCATATTTTTTTACGGCGAGTTTCAAATGCGACTTTTTTTTTTTCAATTCATATTCATGATATTTTTAATAAAAGAAAACCTCAATTTTAAAACTTGTGATCGTGAGTTATGCCAAGTTATATTATATCAATACGATGTTTATATATTAATCAATGTAACGTTTATGTATTTGTCATATCAATACGAATTTATATATCAAAATGCGATGTTTTTTTAATTGTATTACGGATAATTGCTATGCTTATTTGGAACTTAAAATAGAATTAATACAACTTGAAAAAGAAAAATAAACAACGCATTGTTATATAAAACACAGTTGCTGCTTAAAATCTCCTATTCTGTGTCCTCTTTTTATATTATTTTGACACAACTCTTAAGAAAAATAGTGTAACACCACGATAGAGATAAATAACTAGGTGTCGTAATTTACTAGAAGTAACACAATCAAATTAAGAATTTATAAAACAAACTTGACTTTAACTATTGTAATTAAGAAACTAGTAAAGTGTAAGTAAGGGTCAAACCCAAGAGAATGACTTATAAACTAAAAACTTAATTATTTTTAAACTACTAAACACTAATTAACAGTCTAATGAATATTTAAGACTAAACTATTATCACTAATCACAAACTATGAATATTGACAATGAACAACATGTAGGTTGACAAATAAGAGAATTTTGATGCGGAAAGTAACATAAAAAGTTTTGACAAATAAAACACGATTGCTGCTTAAAATCTCCTATTCTGTGTCCTCTTTCCATATTATTTTGACACAACTCTTGAGAAAAATAGTGTAACACCCTGATAGATAAATCACTAGGTGTCGTAATTTACTAGAAGTAACACAATCAAATCAAGAATTTATAAATCAAACTTGACTCTAACTATTCCAATTAAAAAACAAGTAAAGTGTAAGTAAGGGTCGAACCCAAAAAAATGACTTATAAACTAGAGACTTAAATTATTTTTAAACTACTAAACACTAATTAAAAGTCTAATGAAAATTTAAGACTAAACGATTATCACTAATCACAAACTATGAATATTGACAATGAACAACATGTAGGTTGACAAATAAGAGAATTTTGATGTGGAAAGTAACAAAAATAGTTTTGACAAATAAAACATGGTTGCTGCTTAAAATCACATATTCTGTGTCCTATTTCCATATTATTTTGACACAACTCTTAAGAAAAAAAATGTAACACCCTAACAGAGATAAATAACTAGGTGTCCTAATTTACTAGAAGTAACACAATCAAATCATGAATTTCTAAATCAAACATGACTCTAACTATTCCAATTAAGAAACTAGTAAAGTGTAAGTAAGGGTCGAACCCAAGAGAATGATTTATAAACTAAAGACTTGATTATTTTTAAACTACTAGACACTATTTAACAGTCTAATGAAAATTTAAGACTAAACGATTATCACTAATCACAAACTATGAATATTGACAATGAAAAACATGTAGGTTGACGAATAAGAGAATTTTGATGTGGAAAGTAACATAAATAGTTTTGACAAATAAAACACGGTCGCTGCTTAAAATCTCCTATTCTGTGTCCTCTTTCCATATTATTTTGACACAACTCTTAAGAAAAAATAGTGTAACACCCTGATAGAGATAAATAACTAGGTGTCGTAATTTACTAGAAGTAATACAATCAAATTAAGAATTTATAAATCAAACTTGACTCTAACTATTCCAATTAAGAAACTAGTAAAGTGTAAGTAAGAGTCGAACCCAAGAGAATGACTTATAAACTATAGACTTGATTATTTTTAAACTACTAAATAATAATTAACAGTCTAATTAAAATTTAAGACTAAACGATTATCACTAATCACAAATTATGAATATTGACAATGAACAATATGTAGGTTGACAAATAAGAGAGTTTTGATGTGGAAAGTAACATAAATAAGCTAAAGATGTAAACTTGATTATATGAGACAATAACACAAACACTTATAATGTAAGATTTCAAATAGTAAAAGGGACTTGGTGTAACCCTTCCTAAGTTACCAAACATAATGCAACTATAACCTCATTAACCCTTAATTTATGATTTACCCATTACAACATCCCACAAGATTAAAGCATCAAACATTTAACCATGAAAAACACTATTTTTAAGAATAAATTCAAATATGAAAACCAAACAATGAATTAAGTCAAAAGCATGAATATTATTACCAAGTAGAAAGTGCTAGGATGAATTCATTTGTAGTAAAATCTTAACTACTATGAGGACACATGTAATTCTCACCCAAAAGGTGCAAACTCTACAACAAATTACATACCAACTAGATTTGCTTCCTTAAATCTTAACCAATGTAATCCAAATGACTAAGACTTGCAATAGTTAAACAAATACAATGCTAAGTTGATCACTCTTAACAATAATTCATTCAACATGACATGAACACAAGAGAAAATGCATTAAATGAAGAGGTTAAAGGTTTATGAAGTCATACAAAGCAAAAAGGATGGAACTTGGATAGAATCACACCAAGATAAAGGAAATTAGCTCCTCATACTTCTATTACAACTTGATTTTAGGGGAAAGATTAACATAAAAACAATCAAAAGATTAATGTTTCTTAATACAAAATGATTCCAAAGATAGATGATTTCTTTTAGACGGTAAAGAGGTAACCTAAATGAGCGATAAATGTTGAGTATTTATACCCCACAAGTTCACACAATGTTAAGCCTTCAAAATAATAGAACAATGCAGATTTGAGTCGATAGAATCAGAGAAAAACCGCAGCCTGCGTTTTCCAGCCTTGCAGCACATTTTTGCGAGAACCATATCTCCCTCGTTTCTTGGTCAAATAAGGGATTGTGACCTACCGTTGGAAAGCTAAGATCACAAGCTTTCATCTTCAATTCTTCTTGCGTCAATAAGAGTTCTAGAACTAGAGATATACTCATTTGAAGTTGACCCCTTTGAAACCAAGATTTTTATTCATCATTTTAGCTCTTGTTTGTTCATGTCAAGGCTTCAATTCTTCCTTTGGCTTACTTCTATTATCTTTACAATTATTCCATTGGCTTACCTTTGGCTCTCCTTCTTCACCTTGGTTATCCGGGGGTCGGGTTTTACATTTATCGGTCTGTACAAAATGATTTCTTCACAACAATTTATTATCATGAAACACGTGAACTACTCTTGAGATGCAAATGCCAAAAATAAGTTCAATTGACCCAAGTTACAACTAAAGTGGATTAGATGGGACATACATCGATTAACACTCAAAACCGATTTCATAACACATTTATTTAACTACGGCGAACAAATTAGACCGACACTATTTGACTCTATCATACCCTCATTTATTCAGGAGCATTTAGCAAGACATTACCAAATAAATAAGGTTGTACAATCTCTGTTGCCTGAATTAGTGAATATAAAAGACAAATAATACAAAATTTACTTTAAATAAATAATATAATCTGTCTAAACTTATATTATTACAAAAGTTCCCAACTGAATAAAGTGAGTAAATAATAATTACAAACAACGCAGCGGAAATATAAATAATGTATAATGATAATCTAGACTCCATGTAATCATCCTTGCGTCCAAACGTCCCCACCAGCATCCAACAAGCCTCTTCAAACAAACATGCATATTTAATTTGCTCCTCATTCAATTAGAAATATTGAATAGATTATAAAAGGTCACCCCAATTAAAGCAGGCGACAATTTTGTCAAATAAAACACAAAAATGTCAACCAATGGTTGAGTAGGATAACTAAAAAATACATAACATGACATATTATTGACATTTGCATGAAATAAGACTGTTATAGGCAATCAACAACCACTCCACATGCCTTCCAAAACCGTGGCTCACGCCACCACAATCTGAGCTCTACCGCTAACTTCGAACACCTGCCATGCCTGACCTATACTACCTACACTAGAAAAATCTGCTAAACACCTACGTCCCTGAAAATTATGGTAATATTTTATCTGAAATTAGTAACACTTTAACGTAAAATGGCTACATTTGGTCCGTCTTATTTCATACAGGAAATAGTGTAATACTCCGTATTTTTATGTAGGGGTACTTGGTCAAGTAGGGAGTACTCGACCGAGTGTATTTGTTGAGTAATGTTTGGCAGTGTTGTGATTGCTGGGGTGATAGAAATCATTCTGTCAGTCTTAAAACATTTTTATAATCCTAATCAGTTTCTTAACTCTCTTCCTATCACTCAAATCATCATTAAGCAAGGATTTGACTTTGTTGATCGTTGGGTTCACCTTCTTCCTTATCTTTCGCTTAGTAAGTCTCGATTTATAGTTTCTATTCATTTTAATTTTGAGTCTTAGCCCTAATTGGGTTTGTATTAGAGTTGAGAAAAATGCTATTAGATTGTGACAGTTATTGTAGTAATCGTTGTTTCTAGGTAGTGACTTTGTTGAGGAGCGATTCTAGTTGATTTTCGTGTTTGTACCAGAGTTTGCTATGGAGGTAGGGTTTCCCTACTCATTTACCATCATTGTCATTGTGATTATGATGTGATTGTTATGATGTGATGTTATATTAATGACGATGTTGATAATGATGATGAGGATGTGGTATTGTTGTTGTTGTGGAGCCATTGTCGAGGGATGGTCTTCACCCCCATGTATCGCCTCTTGTGGCTCCCGTTACATGGGGGATGTGCACGTTAATAATTTGAGTTTGCCCGTTATGATAAGTGGGGATTTTGGTTGCTAGGTTGCGGTCTCCCACCGGCTGGGGCGGATTACCGTTATGATGTGTAATCCATTTTATAGCTCTCGGAATTTAGAGATGGTGGAGATGATTTGATTATTTTATATTTCACTATGATGATTTGTTGTTTATAGTATAGTTTACTGACCTTGGTGGCTTCTGTTTGTTGTTGTCTCTTTTGTGTTCTGCTGTGATCCATTCGATGTTACTGGCGAATGGTGAGCAGTGGTTTTTACAGGTGATCATTGATTGTGTTGCTACAAAACGTGGATAGGAATCACCTGTTGAGTCTTTGAGTAGCTTTTACAGGTGATCATTGAGGTGAACTATTCGCTAAGGAAGGTCTCGCTAAAGGCTCCTTGGTAGTGGGGGTATTACAAGTGGTATTAGAGCGACGATTTTGGAACCTAAAACCAATGAACCAAATGAACGTATGGTGTCTAATAAAATGAATCCGGGTAAATATTGTTAGAAGCTAACGCAAAGATTTGGGAGACGTCCCGAGATCGCATTTTACCCTTCCAATCTCTAACTATCTACTTTAGGTAGATGTAGGAGGGCATGCGAATGCTATGCTCAATGTTGTGTTGATGTTACATTGATATTGTCTCATGATATGTGGTGGATGATGCGAATGTTTTCGCATGTGTATGCTGGTAATTGATTGTTGATGAAATAAGAAGTTATTATGTAGTTGTGTTACAAGTAAAGGATATTCACATGCTAGGTTGTGGTATATGTGCTGTGTAGAAAAATCGTTTATAGTGTATCATTGTATTAGTGTCAAATTTGGAGGAAGGACAGCCGCTTGGTATGACTCAACCAAGTAGGGTAGGGACCTTGACCGAGTACGGGGTACTCGACCGAGTGTCCTTGACACTCGACCGAGTGTCAGTCGAGTGTCCCTGACACTCGACCGAGTGTTGTTTATGTACAAATTATGTTACCTACTGGAGTCAGTGTACTCGGCCGAGTAAATAGAGTACTCGACCGAGTGACGCGTACTCGGCCGAGCGTTTTATGTACTCGAGATAGTAAGGGGCTACTCGGTCAAGTACAAAGGCCCTCTCGACCGAGTGGCTAACGGAGTTCTCATGAACGTGCAATCTTCGTAAAACGATCATATCGCCCCCGTTTCTTGGTCATTTTGGGTGTGTGACCAACCGTTATAATCGTAAGAGAACAAGCTATCAACTCCAATTGGAATCATATCAATATCATGCCTAGAACTCAAGTTATGACAGTTTTAGGACGACCCTTCTAAGGACCGACATTATGATGTCGAGAGATTTACTTTGGGATTTGTACAGTTTCGTGAGAGAGACATGTAGTCATAATAGATTATGATGGGTATTGAAGAAAGATTAAAGTAGATGAGCCATTGGGACAACAAGTTCTGTGTTGAATGACGAGTGATAGCCTCTTGAGCTTTAGTAATGTAGTGATGGTTGTCTATGGTTATGTAGTATTGTAGGTATAGCGAATATAATAATAAAGTGTTGGGAATGGAGGTGGGAATAATTGCACTTTGGAATATGTAAGGATAACGGGGGAAGGGGGGAGGGATGAGTATGTCAATGTTGGCTAGGGATGTATGTGACAAGAATTTGTTACCTTAATGGGAAGAGAATTGAGCATGGCGAGCTTAGCTTGAGGATTTATATATAGTTGTGATATTTGAGAATTCAGATTATGGGTAAGAAGTGGTTAAAAATTGTTTAAATTTTTTGATGAAGTTAACGGTATGATGTAACTTATTGGTTTAGGGGTATTGTTATGCTTAAAAGGAGGGCGTAATTAATTGTAGAAAGCGGGTTGAGGAGCCATTGAGTTAAAGAATAAATTCTATGATGTAATGGGGGATGATATTGTCGTGAATGTGAGGAATGTTGTGATGATTATATATATAATCAAGTGGTAATGTGAATTTAAGAAATATAAGAACGGGGGATTGCAAGAGATTTATGAGTCTATGTAATTTGGGATTAGCATGAATTATTGAAAGGGAATAAGAACAATTATGTTTGTTAAGGGTAGATGGGATACAGACATGTTATAGTAGCACGGAAGGGAATGGAGTCTAGTGAGCGTAGATCGATGTATGCCGCAATGTGTATTTGTAAATAGCTACTATGTTTGAGAATTTGGATTACTTATAGGTGAACCTAGTATGTAATGCTTTGGGAAGGTAAAGGTATGAAGTTAATTTTGGTTTTCGTAAATGTTAAAGAAAGGTTTAAATATTAAAGAATAATAATTGTTAGTTTGGACTTCTGGTAGGAAGTGAGGGTGAGTAGAATGTTGAGAGAGATGATGGATAAGAGTGAATGAGAAGTTGTGGTTACAAATGCACGAAATTTGACCTTGAGAAGTAATGAGGAGATAATTGAATTACTAAAGAGTTAAGTAGTAGGAGTAACGAGTTGAGTTGTTGATTAGCGTTGTCGGGTGTAATGAGAAAAGAAGAATGAGAGTAAGTCGGGTGAATGTTGACAGGAGTTATGGAACATGAAAAGTAAGGAATCGTGACGATGTGGAGTACTATAATGAGGATGTGAGTTAATGGATATATATATATATATATATAT
>JAOWBH010091530.1:0-14424 GCA_028566215.1 Silene coronaria | reverse complement strand
CAACATTCGTTAATGTCAGTTCATTTGCATTTGTTTTTGGACTTGCTTATATTTCGCTCAATACACATATGTGACAGTCATTTGATTACCAAACAAATTGAATTGCAAATCCATGAAATGTGCCTTTGCATCCCCATCCCGATCATTTATCTACCTAATCGATTTGGGGATGTCTTGGTCATTTGTTTATCTTTCTATATCGAGAATAATTCTAATACGTGCATTGATAATCCAACTGCACAAACTATATTTCGTACGCTTTTCATCCAAATGGAGTAGTTCTTTCTTAGTTTTTGAGTGAAAAAACAAAGTTAAATAAACGACAGTAAATGAGAGTAAACCGTTTCCAAGTCAGAGGCTTCAAAAGTTAAGAGCTTCAAATTGCCGACTGCTACTAAGAAGTTTCTCATGTTTTCGAAGTACTGAATGGCTGATTGTGCTGCCCCCTCCATTGACTGCATTATCAACCCTTGATTGTCTACCACCTTTGCCACAGTAAAACAGTATTGACGCGGTAAATCACTCAAAAATATATAATGTTAGCAAGAGTGTACTGACTAAGTTTGAGGAGTGGAAAATAAAGAGGCATATACTTTGTGGACAGCACCAGGATGGACTTTGTTGAGGACATTGCAGAGAATAAGGCCGTTGCGAAGAGCTAAGCAGAATTGTTCTTGGGAAGGTTCCTTTGGAAGGGTGTCCCATGCAACTTGGTCCATCTCCCTTAGCCATCCTGTTGCCTGGTACCTCCTTTGCGCTACAACATGACACTCATAGTCAGTGGCGGAATTAAGGGGGGTAGAAACTTAGAATAGAGCAATCACCCCCTAGCAAGAAAATTTCAAACTTTTAAGTTGGGAATTTTGAAGTTTATCAAATTCACCGTCCTAAGTACAAATCTTGGTTCCACCATTGCTCATAGTTGAAACCAAATGAATATATTGATTTCAAAGTTCAAACACAATTATACTACCCATCCATGTGATATGCTCTCTAATTGTCTATTACATCTTCAATTCACTATATTAAATGTATTAATGTTAGGTTTTAATCCATAATTAGGTACAACCAATTCAATTTACCATTTCAGTTAACTTAAAATGAATTATTACTGCAATTGTTTAATACATTGTATGTTCAATTTCTCCTCTTTTTTCTCATTTCATTGGACAAAATGAATAGATAACAAATAATCGGGATGGAGGGAGTATTCAGTAGCGATCAAGATTGACATGAAAAGGTAGAGAGACACATGATGCAAAAAAAATTATGGAGGACTAAAATTAGTTGGGATCCTTCCATTTTCTCTCAATGGTCCAGATAGAGAAAAGCAGGATGCATAGGAAAAACAATCATAGTGTTTTATATGCACAAAGTAGGATTATATTAGTTCATTTTATTATCAAGACAAATATATCCGTCTTAAGGGAAACTAACTAAACTAGAAGATCTAAAGTGAGGAATAGGACTAAGATCCCAACTAGAAGAAAGCAAAACATATGAAATAATAATGAACATTGTAAAAGCATGCATGCTTATTGCCTGAAGATGGTCCAGCCAGCCATCCATCCATCCAGCTCCTTGTTTCCATTAAGTTTGAAGTGTGCCTTCCTTTACCCTATCAAACCCACTTCTTTAAGGATAAATCAAGTTCCTAAACCATGATTAAAGAGGGTCCCAAGCTTCATTTAGAAGGCAAGTGCACCTTAACCGGCGCTCATTAAGGACATGCAGACCAACAGGTTCCTATTCCACTTTCTGGACCCCACCCCTCTTCACTTTTCTATTTTACAGTCTTAAACAGATGGGCCACTCTGCCCTTTGTTGCCTCTCAACCTCATCATATCCCGCATTTAATCAATCTACTTTTGCCTCTTTCGTTTTAGTTTACGTTTCAAAAAGACGAGATTTTGTGACCATTTTATGGTCAAATGTAACCTAAATAGTCCAGCTAGTTTTACCGTTTATGGTAACTTATTTTCCAAATATCGTCACATTTGGCTATATAATGATCTCCGTCTTTTTGGAAATTATTAATATGGACCGTCTTAAGGGACACCAACTGTATTTATTTAGATTGTATCCTTTGGAATCTAAAACAAAACAAAATACACAAGTTTTTCATTTATGACGTTCTGTTTCGTAAATGAGTATGTTGTAAGTTTACGATGGTGACTAAGAGAAAATAATATACACACTAAACAAACATTTAAGATATCACCAAGTGGTACGTGAGATGGTACGACATGGACTTGCGTGAGTTCCTCAAGAACTAACCAATGTACTACCTTAATCAAATCATTTTTCTTACTTTTTATTAAAATTCCTCTTAAGATAAATAAATGATTAAAACGGAGAAAATTTTGCAGAATTATCAAAAACTACACTGAGGAATATTTCATTATGAAATACTGTTGAAAATTATGATACATTCCAGTTTCTGCATGTTTGAATGATTTTTAGTAACGTTTTCGGTTGACTGTTTAAACATCCTAACTTAAAAGACTTAAAAATCATTAAGAATTCGGCTCAAACTCCGTTAAAATACAGGCAATACTAATTCTGTGTTAAGACGGTTATACACGTATAATCAAGTCATTAATTCATTAATAGCATAAGGTAAGATAATTACATACATACAGTACGTGTATGCATATAAATAACGGTTTTACTTGAGTTTTTGTGAAAGTAAAGAAATACCTGTTTCCCCAGCTTTTCGAATGGCGAGTTCATGATCACTAATAATATCATCAACATCATTACCATTAGACAACAAAGCCTTGAGTCCCCTCAAATTCTTATGTGGAGACATAAACCTACTTGTAATATTCTCAACCGGCATCTCTTCTCAAAATTAACTCGACTCAAACCCGAAATCTCTTCTCTTATCTAATCTACCTACAAAATCCTTACAAAAATCGAGAATTGTAAAAGGCAAGTTGTGTAAAGTGAAGTTGGTTGAACTATAAGAATTGTTAAATTGTTGTTGAAATGTTATGTTTTTCTTTCGTAAGTAGTAATGAAGGAATGTTTTTTTTTTTTAAATGTAATGGTGTGTGTGGCAATGTGGAGAGACAAGATAAAGTAATAAAAAGGGTATATAAATTAAAATGTATTTGTCTCCTCGCTTGAAAGTAACGTTGGCGTTGAATTGTTAATTATTGGGGTTTTTTTTTTTTTTTCTTTTGAATTAAAAAAGGTGGAAGTTTTCTTTTTTTTTTTATTTTGTGTAAAAAAGTTGAGGTTTGGTAACGGAGTAATTTAAAATTGTGTATGGCTTTGGTTAAGTTGAATGGAGATTGGCGGGCATACCGTTTGGGAGTACGTTAAGCTTTTCAAATTAGTATGAAAAAACTTCCTTTGTTGTACAGTTATGTTATCTCCATTTAACTTTGGTGATCGACTCGTGATGATTATTTAGAGTAATGTAATTATATATGAACTCAATTTTAAGAGATTTACGTCGTAAGAGACATGTCGAAGGGAATGCTCACAATAGCATCGCAACTTCAGAATCGTTAAACGACTCTAATATGTCGAGTGAGTTAACTTATCGATTACTCAAGGACATGGATTAATTAGAGTACATAAAAATTTGGGTAAATTGTGTGAATTCAGATTGATTTGAGCCAGGGTGGCTCATGACTAAAGTCTCAAGCAAGAAAACGCGGGATGGAAGGCGGAAAAGGCTTGGCGTCATTTGAACTCATGTTAAATGGCAAATTGGGCCGACTTAGGTTAGTTTTGCCAAATCTAAATCGAATCCCACCTAAATGAATTGTATTTGAATGCTATAACTAAACATGAGACCAACTCTTCAAAAAAAATACTTAAGGTCTGCCGCATTGCTGGTAAATGTAGTCTTAGTATACGTCTGTAAGTCACGACGTTCAAAGTGATGTATAGAGCAATCTTACACTTGTCTATCCAGTATATTGGCAACTAAGGCCATATCAAACCAAAAAAAAAAACAGCAAGCATTTAGAGGGTCTCATAGTTCACTGGAATTTCTTGTGAAAAGCAGAGACCCCAATATTACTGCAATTAGCAGAACCAAAGCAGCAAATATGCCTTTAAAGTTCACAGAAGTTATTAAGTTATTGGCATCACCCTTTACAGCCTCTACTCTGCTCTTACGTTTGGTAACGGCACCATCAGATGCTCGATACAAAGGCGTTGCCGCATCCCAAAAGGGTCTAGTAGTCAGATTTGGAAGTTCCTTTTCTAGTTCTATAACAGAATCATCTGTGGGAGTATCCATGGACAGCAACTCCACAAAGTGATCTCTAACAGCCTGAAACAAAGAGTTCGTTAAAGATAAAACAAAGAGTTTAGAATCTTTTTTATCGAGTTAATTTATACATATAAAAACACAATTACAGTATTACACAGTTCTTGCTGTACATCATTGAGAAGACGCTTATCATCTTCTGATGCATCAAATGAAGTTAAGTATGATGGCAGATTAGCAGAGTTGCATGCTTTCGCATTCGACTTCGTTCAGTAAACAGGTCAAGTTCGTATATTGCTAACTGGTTCAAATAAAAAGAACCTGGAAACCTCGAACTAACTCTGTTCCCATATGTTTGATTTGTTTGGAGGATTGGCCATCAAATCTCAACCATGCCGATTTGTATCCAACCATGAACATTTACTGGGAATCTGTCTACCCAGCTCAGGGTCATGACATGCATGATGCATGCATTAAAGTACGCCAACACATCATCAGCAACATTATCTCAACAACAAATTGGGGAGTACAACTACAGGGGACATGGCTACACAGCGGCGCAACTTACGCCAATGTTGCTCCAACAAAGACTATTTCTAGATAACCTAAAATAAAAATTGCAACAAGAACAACACGGCAAAAATACGTGGGTACATTGTGAAGCCTTGCGGTAGAAATATTAACAAGGTTAAAACAAGACCAAAACAAAAGACTAAGAACTCAGATGCAATCCCTAACCAACAATCCCACAGACCACTATACCATGTCAACAAAACCAGTAGTACAGAAGAGTCTGTCCACTTCCCTCTCGTAGAGTTGTAGGAACATCCTACACATTAATTTCCTCTTCAAGGGTGAGTTTTTTAATGGGTTACACATCAATTCAATACCAGTGCACAGGAATTTAGATATAGGTTCCAAGGCACGCAAATGGCTGATAAGATAATTTTGTGTCAATTAAACAGATGCCAAACCTCAAATGTTTCACTTGGCAGTAGATAGTCGCAAACAAATGGGCCAGTAAGCCAAGGAATAAAGACTCTCCGAGGAAATGGCAGAATTATTTCCTTTCTGCAATCATCAATATCAGACAAGCAGTAAGAAAACTGAGAAATATAAACCGATCTTCTAAAAAATCAATACTTCTCACAGATTCACGGGGTACTTTTCCATGAAAGGATCATCAGACGTGCGGAAAAAAAAAAAACAAAAAAAAAAGAGTAAGAAAATATCTGGATTCCATGACTCAGTATTAGGTGAAAACCTGTCATGTAAAGATGATTATACCTCAAAGGTTTCAAGATCATCTGGTAAACAGATTTTGCATCTGACATTTCACTGTTTGTTTCAGATTCATCCCTAGAAGCTGCTGCCATTTCCCTCTCAGCCTCATCAGCTAATATATCCAATCTACTTCTCAAGCTCATGGTTATATCTTCCTACAAAACAAAGACAACATTCATATAACTAGACATGTTAAAGTAGGACAAGTGCTTGCAAAGTTATCAGGCAGACTACTATACTTTCTCTTCTATCTGTCTTTCCTTACCAGCCAGGTGATTTCTGATCTAACAACGAATCACTGGACCACTCATGACATTCATCGGCAGATCTAGATTATGGACATAGGACAGCAAAAAAAGTTGTTTTTTTTATTCTACCCATTTTTTGTTATATAAAAACTTAAAATGAATAATTTTTGTACAGAAGTAGCTTTAAATTTTCAACATGACTCTAGAGACAAAATTCTTTAGGTGCGTCACAGAAGACCATCCAGAGGCTTTGACTCAGAGGTAGTACAACTCCACCTACACTATGCCATAGCATAAGCTTCTTCCTGAATCAAGGTATAAGGACATCTGTGGTCGATGTCAGTAAACATGGAGAATGAAAACACAGACAGCACCTATGTTACTCCGAAACTTTAGTTAGCTGCCGGCCTGTCGTATCGCCTATCCAATACGACAGGACACTTAGACACTTCATTTTAAACCAAAAAATTATACTTCGTATAAAATAGCCGTATCCGATGCTCCGACACCGAGCCGGTAACATTGGACAGCACCATAAATGACAATTTAGCTACACAATTTATTTGGACTACCTTTATATCTGCCACAGCTTGTGAAACTGGTTCTTTTGAGCTCAAATAAGAATATGAACATACAGTACCACAGAAGACTAGAGCACCAACAACTTCCTTTTGGTTGCTAGCTTTGCATGCAAAAAAAGGAACATTTAGAGTTATACAGGAAATAATAATTAGTGAGCAGGTGAGGATTTTTAAAGCACCTTCCAGGAAGCCATGTTTCATAAATGGTACCAGCAGCTCAACTTCGTGCAACTTATCAGATATACAAGGCACATCTTCAGTTACAGTAACCTATAAATACACAGCATAATGAGGAACTTAATCACAGTTCACAAACGACTCTAAGAAACAGGAATCATCAAGTACATGGATATGGCACGTGCCAGCCACGTGGACGACGACGACGACGACAACATTGAGTGTTATACAACTAGTAATACTGTAATGGTAGAATCTCATTACATATGGAAGTTATTTAACATTTGGGCAAATTTTGTACTATGGTCTGACTATATTTCTTAAAATGTCAATAATCAGGCATTGAGAACAGTGATGTCGTTTAAATTTATTCGAGAGCCTCCTACCAGATCTCCGTCAACCATTGCTATTGCGTCTTTTAGCTCCTTTGCATGAATCGAGATCCCATCACGTAAGATATCGTTCACTGTCCTAGTGCCTAAATAATCTTCAGAAAAAACTGGCAACCTGGTAATCATATACACAACAATCAAGATACCAACAAACATGGTAGTACGACTAGTAACTGGACCACCAAAACGTGAAAGCATGTAGACTCAAACAACATTTAAATTCTTAAATTTTCAGGGTCGAACCTACATGACATTGGTTATGCGCAAAAGTGATAAGCAACCCCCCTAAACTTTGTCTCATGGTGAAATTGAATCTAAGGGTCTTAATTTTAACAGTAGACAAAGTTAAGAGGATCAAATCGTCAATTACCAACTCCGTGCATCCATTATAATATCATAAAATGACAGATATCGCATTATTCAAAAAAGTAACATCTAGAATATAGTCTTACTTTTGTCAAAAACATCATTAAAAAAGGACTTCATGCATGAGCATTGAATATTCTAAAGTTAAATTATGGGTGCCAAAGCAAGTGGTGGGAAAATAATCCTCACAAAAGAAAAAGAAAAATCATGAGAACAATTTTGTTTCTTTGGTGTAAACCTACACCAAATATAACTCCACAATAGATAGTCTGTACCAGTGTAAAGAGAACTTGACATCCATTCACAACAAATACCAACCCAAGAATCAAGTACTCTCTCACAAAAGGGGTCTTGGTGGAGAGACCTTACACCACACTTCTTAGGGGTCGTTTGGTTCAAAATATTGGAATGGATTGTGATATCATATATGTATGGAGTTAGAGCCCCATACTTGCTCATAAGTGTTTGGTTCGATCCTGGAATGGATATAGTAGTAGTAATAGGGTGTAATGGAGTTAGAAACTTGGGTGCATACATGGGTATGGGATTCCAAGGGGTTGTACATGTATGTCATTAATCTTCTCCAATATAAATGTAAAACCTAGATATGTATCACAAACATGTAACAGACCAAGATAAACGCTTGTATCATATTTCATGTGTGTTGTATACACAGCACAACTCCACTTTTTATTAATTTTATTTCAGCATATCCAAGGAATTAACCAATATAAAGAAAAGTTTAGGCATGGCACTAGATAGAAATAAAGGTGGTTCACAATGACCTTCCTCAAGACCAAGGTGATTTAGGGAAAAAGAAACAACAAATAACCCTGAAATATACACACTAAAGTATAGATACTGTTTTACGGACTTATTAAGAACTCGCGGCCCTTTAAGACTGAAGGCCACAAAAGTAAAGAGCATAAGGGCAGAGCAGTGGTAAATAACATACAGAAAAGAACATAATTCTGAAGGTCACTCGGAATAAGAGTCGTAATATTCAGATATGATCAATCTTAAGAGGTTCCTGTGGGCTGTGGCACATAAGAAATTTAGTTTTAAAAATGGGAGCGAGGCGCACTGCGGCAACAAGAGTTTGTGGCGATGAGGCGAAGGCGTGCGCCTCATAGAAACGAGAGACAGTGTTTATGTAAACAAATTCCTGTTTTTAGAAGGCAATTTTGTGGAATAAAAAAATTAATTTGAATTTTAAAGAGCGTAGCATGTAAATGAGTAAAAGGTAGGGAATAGGGATAATGTCGCAAAGAGAAGGGTAAAATAAAAGAATAGAAGGGAAAAAAATGGAAATTGCATAGTGTACCTCACTAATTAGTGTACCTCACTAATTGCCTTATATACAAGGTTCACTTAAGACACGCCAAAGCAATAAAGTAGTACCTCAGTAAGCCTTGGGCTTAGCCACTTAGTGCCTCAAGCGCGCTTTTTCATACTTATGTAAGAACCAGAGTTGACTTTCAACTTATAACAACACTTTCTGAAAAGTTTAAAACCAAAGTACCCTAGTGCGCTGTATCCGTGTAAAAGTTAATCTAAAATTTACACTTCTCAAATGAGGAAACCACTGTTTGAAATGTAATCTCAAGCTCTTGTACTTGTACAGCATATTGGCAAAGATAGACTTATATAGCCAAAATAGAAACATAAACAAAAGACTTATATTGGTGATGAAATGCCAATTTAGGACATTGTACCTCATATCAAAGTTGTAAATACACCTAAAAGCTTGGAGTGAATTCAAGACCCTTCCCATTTTGAAATCACAAGGTCGAAGGCTGCTTGATGTTATATTTGAAGACAGTGAGCAACTTCTACATGTCCACCTATCTCGAAAGAAAAGATAAATCATTCAGAATAGATTACAGAACTAAACAACTTGAAAAAAGTGACGTATATGACGGGTACATACAAATATATAGATTACCTTCTGGGACTATAGCTTATGTGAAGAAGCAACCTCTCATCTGAACCATTTTTAGGTCGAGGAGCAGCATCTGCTACTCCCTTGACAGTCTACAGGCAAATATCTAGTCAGTTTTAAATTCATAAGTCAGGAAAAAAAATAATATAGGTTAGGGAGAGTTAAAAAAAATTACAGTCCCCCAAATCATCGACATTTTGAAGATACACGTTTATGAATATAGTCATTGTAAACAAAGAAACAAGTGGGATAATTAATAGCGCAACACAAACATGAAAGAGTGCAGTCATAAGGAGAGGAGAAACCCGCTGCAGCTATAGTGATATTAATTGCCTTTATAATTGAAATCTTGTAGTAGCATATATGGTTTTCTTACACAGTAGCGTGCAAGAATATACATATCCTCAAAACTGCTTAGGCATTATAATTTTTCTTTTTGTGCGTCTATAATGAATTTACGAAGGACAAAGTTAGCAAAATTACAAACGAGGTAAACAGTTACACTGAAAACATCTGTAGTATTAAGATTGAAAGGTATTATGAAAGTATGGTACTGAAATGCTATGGCTGGCACAAGAATGGAATTCTTCTTGTTTATCAAAGGAGGTTCAGACGGATTTCATGTTTCACAAGGAGGAATTCACCTGATAGTCTTCTAGTTGAGAGCTACTAGGTTTAGTGCCGGCACGTGTCCGGGCTTCCTATTCTTTCTTTAAAAGTTTATTAAAAGATAAGAATGATATTTTCGCTAACAAATAACACGCTTATCCACTAGGATAAGCTCCCTACAAGGAGACAATTTTCTAGTCAGGGGTAAATAAGTTGTAGAACATTGTACAATTATGGGGATATAATTTGAAAGTAGCTGTCAGGGAATTAGAAGCATTAATAATATTGTAGTACACTAGTACGTTGTAATTACTTACATTGATTCATTTAATCAATTAAAGTGGTGATTTAGTTTTCTACTTTATACCTCGACTAATCATAAGGTGATGACGACAAGCAGAAACGCAAAGGTGATGCTACTGGACTCGGGTAACTCAGCCACGTACGCGTTACCAGCTGTAAAAGTCATTGTCTCATCGATAGTAATCATAAACTGGGTTCAATACCAGAATACGAAAAAATTGCCCCTATGGGATATCTTCAAACCAAAAAGAAAATGTAGAAAAAAGAGAACCTGGGAAAGAAGCAATGTGGAATTTTTGAAGGCGGCTTCAGGGGCCCACAAATAGACGCCTACCACTGTAATGCCACCCACCATCATTCTTGACACCTAAAACAATCAATCAACCCCACTCATATCACCATACCATGATTTAAAGTTAAATATGTAAAAAGGAAAAGCGGGGTGACATAACCTGACGAGCATGCTCAGAGACCCAATCCATATCAATGACCAAAGAAGAAGAAGGCGAAGAATTACTAGGATTGGTGTTCTTTTTCTTCTTGTTGTTCGTATCATCCTTGTTATTGTTAACAAGAAAACAAGGGGGTTGTCCGGTGTCATTTGATGGAGTGGGAACCAAGTCGAAGATGAAACCTCGATCCGACTCTCGGCTCAATTTGCCGATCAACAAACCCACCTCCGCCGATTCACCCGATGTTGAAAGCCTTTCCTCCGCTAATGAAAGCCGCCCTTCTTCTCCCACCACCACTTTTACCATTTCTTTCTTCTTTTTGCTTTCTACTGTTACTACGCCGCTCAGGTTTCTCTTCCAATAATAAACTGTTCTGATATATGGCAATGAGTAAAATTAGTATTCGGAAAATTTCAACACACCCATTCAACAAAAAAAAAAAAAAATCAACCAACAATCAGAGTTACCGCCGCATACATCATAATATTATTGAGAAAAATATCAACAATCAGAGCTACCACTGCTCATCTCAGTCTCCCTGTTCACAATGCGACACCCGCAACGACAACTACTTAACTCGACAGAAAAGCCGATCCCGCAACAACCAACAGGTAAAACGCCCAATTCAACATCAATTAAAACTCAGTAGCTCAAAGACATTCACTCATTATGGCTTCGATAATTCGATGACGATAAATGCCACCAAAAATAAGCATAAAATCAATGATCAAAACCTCATTAAATCATAACCTAACTAATATCAATCAAAGAGGACAATTCACAAGCGCGCGCGCACAATTCCTATTACCAACACATAGAATTTCCTAATTAGAATAAGGTCAAAAGTGCATCTACTTCGGTCTTCAAAAACAAACTTCTTAATGTTGTTATTTAATTAAGAAATAAGAATACAAGAGAAAATAAGGAAAATGTAATACAGATGGTGTGTATTAAAATGCAAGGGTTTATAGCTTTATAATAGGGATAAGAAGTTACCTAAGGAGCTTCAATGGAGGGGAGACTGGAGAGTGAGGTTGATATCGATGGTGATGTGATCGCAGAGATCGTCAAGGTATATCAGGGGTTTTGATTTATTTTCCGAGTAACTAGCGGTGGCGTTAGAGTAACCGTGTTAGTAGACAAAGCAAAAATATACGACATGAGTTTAATACGGTATGTATATTCGTACCAAAAAAATTATCGTATGTATATGACATGCTATCAATTTTTGAATATAAGATACGAATTTCCGCATATATGATGTGGTTTTTAAGAATCGTATCAAGTTTGTGTCATGCAAAAAAAAAAAAAGGACTATATATGATTATTGATACGATTTTTGAAATGAAAAAAAAAAGATCTTACCTAATACTCTAATAATAAACTAAATAATTTAAGCATAATCACGTTTATATGTCCAACGTTAATGGCGCAACGCTTAATAGTGTCTTTAGTTAAATATAGTAATAAGGTCAAGGGTGGTTTATATTTGACAATCTATCTATTTTATAAAAGCAACAACCACAGTGCTGATTTGTCGCATTGTGGTTAAAAGTTGACTATTCAAATGGCAGTTCTCATTTCCTGAATTTAAGGGCCACGTTTTCTCAAGTAACTAGTCTTAAACTCGTGCAAATTGCACGGGTGAGTTGTTTCAGATTTTGTTATTAGAAAGTTATTAACATCAAGATACATTTATAATGATTATCTCTTATAACTAATCATTACTTGAAATTATCTGGATTGTTCAATTGATAATTACAAAAAAAATCATTTAAAAAATTACACCATCCTAAATAATTGACTTAAAAATAATAACAATATTTATAAAAGTATTTTCTTAAAAAAAATGTTATTACTATTGATAGTCAGAATACTATTAATATTTACTCAAAACAACAACAAAAAAAAGAAAAAAATGAGACAAATATGGGGAAAAAACGATACAAAGATATCTTTTTGAAAAATAAAAACAAAATTGCTAAATAACGCCCCTATTTTACTCGTAGCGCCCCTAATTTCGTTTCAAAGTTTCCTTCTTTGCCCTTCTCTTTCTAAACTCTTTTTAAACATTATTTCCAACAAAGTTTGTTTTCGTGAGACGGAAATGAGTGACGGTAACCCATTTTCGATTACCTCTTTAACGATTCTTACAATAACAATAACAATAATAATCGATTTCAAAATGAATGGAATGTTCAACAACATTATAGATTTTACGACGAATATGCTACTTACGATAATGAGGAAGGTAGCGGAAATGTATACGGTAATGAAACTACGGATCAATATTATGACGAACAATCGGGAAACACGCAAAATGAGGTAAATATTTGAGAAAAAATATGATGTTTACGTTTTTTTTTTCTTTTTTTTTTGAATCTCGTATGCTAAATATATGAGCAAAAATATGATGTTTCTTGTGAATTACAAGAATGAACCAAGGCTGATTCTTGTAATCTACATGAAACTGACCTGGCGGTTTCTTGTAGATTACATGAATGAGCCCGGGCCTGGACATGTAATTTACATGAAACAGACCAGGCGGTTTCATGTAGATTACATAAATGATCCTAGGCGCAGACATGTAATCCACATGAAACTACCCAGGGATTCACGTGTAAACTACACGTTTTGGCCACTTTTTTTTTTAATGTTTAATTTTTTTTTTTTTTTTTATGTTTAAATATATTTTGTTCTTTTTTATGTTCTGGGTTGATTTTCTGGGTTGATTTTGTTCTTTTTAATTGTTGTTATTTGTTCTTGTTGTTTGTTCTGGGTTTGTTCTTGTTGTTGTTCTTCAACGTTGTTGTGTTCCGTGTTTTTTTTTTTAGTGTTTTAATGCGGGATTTGAAGCGGGATTTGTTGCGGAATTACAAAGCGGGTTTTATTTTTCAAGGCGGGTTTTATTTTTCAAAATTAAAAGCAAAATAAAGTAATTGTATATAATAACTCAAGGGCATAAAGGTAAAATATTAGGGGCGATATGAGTAAAACTAGGGACGGTATTTAGCAAGATCATTTAAATAAGAGCCCTTTGAATAAGAAACTCATAATTAAATTCCACTTATTGTGTTTCCTTTTCCAACGGATGTTCTTCTTTAACCCAATTTTTTCCGGATATTCATTTTAAACATCTCATCACTCTTTTTGCATTATGACTAAATAAATGGTCATTCATTTTCACATTTTGGGTGAGTTAGGATTTAGGATCGAATCATTTCATAATTCATGTCCGATCATTTTTGAGTCAAATTATCTCAAATCGGGTTATCTTTAGTTCAAGTAGACTTGAGATATATTTTCTCGAAATCAGGCAAGGTCGAGGTTCTGTGTGTCAAATACAGATCAATCATTTAAATGGTCACTTTTACCAAGTTTAATTGTGAATTATTTTGATTTCTAGGGGTGTAATTAATATTGTAAGTAGGGATGAACACAAAAATCTGAACCGTTTAAACCAAAACCATCGAAAATCGAATTTTGGAGTCTGAATCTACGGGTTTTTTTCCTCGGTGTGGTAACCGAACTGGATTTTTTACTATAAAAATGGAGAGGATTCGGTTGTAGAAAATTCAAAACCGAAGACTGGTTTTTAAACCGTTTTTTTTAATTTTAGAAACTAAAAAGCAAAAGTAACGTAAAAATAAAAAAATAATGTAAATTGAAAACTAGAGACCGGTTTTTAAACGGATAATCTAATTTTTCTATGTGTTTCTATTAGACCTGTCAAAACATGACCCGACCCGTAAACACGACCCGACCCGACCCGACCCGGTTTTTAAGGGTCAAGGACCCGTAAATCTTGACCCGTGACCCGAAATGACCCGAACCCGAAA
>JAOWBH010091419.1:0-14425 GCA_028566215.1 Silene coronaria | reverse complement strand
GTATTGTGTAGAAATGGAGAGAATCTTATCTCATATAATCGACCTTTATTGATAAAATATGAGGGTTTGGAGCGTCTCCATTATGATCAACTCACAAAGTGTTTCCTCTTATAGTGTAAAAATTAGGAGTTTCTTTTTTGGTATGACGATTTTACCTTAGTTATTGAAAATAATAATTTTTATTTTTTATTTTTACGTTGTAACATTTACATTGATTTTATATTTTTGACCTTAAGTTTCTATTATTTCAATTTGATAATAACCTAGTGTTTGAAAATGTTCTCCCTTAAAAAGCGAAGAAATTTTAATACTCCCTCCTATTCAGCCTATAGTTCTCCCTTCTCTAATATTTGTGAATAGTATTATAATAAAAGGGGAACATTAAACTGAATAGATGGGAGTATGTAGTTTAATGTACTCCCTTCACACACACCTATTTTCACCCAATTTTAATAAAATACTCCTCACATATATTAGAGAAATGAGGTGAAAACTTATGTGTGAAGGGAGTATATTGTTCCTATTTATTGAGCTAAAAAATCATTAATTTTGATAAAACTCGGACCATTTTATACCTTATATGTAAATTATTAAATTTTTAATGTGTAGCATAAGAGTGAAAATTTGGCTACAATTATTGGCCACCTAAAAATATTTTACTACAAGTCAAGACAAGTGAAGACACCAAGGTAAATTGTATGAAAAAATTTGCTACCCAATGTAACTTCTTTTGCTAATGAATACTCCATAAAACCCTCTTTTAGGATGAGAGAACTCGCGATCGTTATCTATTTTTGAATGGAGATTAATTCTCGATAATTTCATAATACTATATTAAAAGAAAACATTGAAAGAATTATTTGAAAATTGAGCTGAAAAATAATTCTAAAAATACAACACAATACTGTATAATATTTGCAAGCATCAAGCATGTCACTATTACTCATTCAAAATAGAACAATAAAAATAGCATTTTAAAATAATAAAAATATAAACAAATAATTAGAACGGGTGAGTAATACATAATTTATATAATACGCTATTTCCTGTAATTAATCAAAAGTATTAGTCATTTGTTTATCTGTAATTAATTTTAAAATAATAAAAATGTAAATAAATAATTAGAACGGGAGAGTAGTACATAATTTACATAATACGAGATTTTCTATACTTACCAAAAAGATTAGTCATTTGTTTATTACCTGTAATTAAAATAACATTTCAAAATAATAAAAATGTAAACAAATCATTAGAACGGAAGAGTAATACATAATTAAGCAATTGCACAAAAGATTAGTCACCAATGACTCAAAATCCTTAAATTTGTCCAAAGTGATTGTCTTTTTTTATTATTATTAAAAATTTACAAAAACAATATGACATTTCCTATAATTAACCAAAAAAGAGAACAAAATTTGATGACTATATAACAAACCAATCTATAAAACACCCAAAAAATAAAAACTTTCGGAACTCCTTGCCTTGCTTAACATAACCAAATCACGTACTTCTGTAAAGCGAGTCACAAGGGTGATTTTGATATTGACATGACTAGCTTGAACAAACTCTGGTGATGAGTATAATCTCTTCTCGTAACTTCACCAGCTAGATACATATATGAGTATATATGACTTTCTCCTTTGGCAGCCTCACCCTACTGACTGTCTGCTCATCGATTGTGAATGGGATCGGCAGTGTCAGGAACAATTCTCTTAGCAGAATAATACACATATTTGTTATAAAATGACCGATTTTCCATCATCTTGTCCTCGTGAAATCCAAGTTTAGGAGCTTGTACAATGCTTAACATTCTTGTATTTATTTGTCTAGATGATACAAAAATTGTGACAAATGTTAATAATATTAATGCTTGTAATAATAATAATAATAATAATTTGGATTGTTTTATTATTTGCATGATTATTTAAGATGATGAATTTGTTTTTATAGACAAGAAAGATATGTTTGAGAGGTTTTAGTGAAGTTGTATAATGACATGGGGAAAGAAAATGCTACATAAAGAGTAGTGGTGTTGTATGATTATATCTCTTCTTTTATTTCAAGTCCTCATGTTTTTACTGTATGAATAATATAATATAATAATAAGAATAATAATTGGGTCGCTATCGAATGATATTAAATTTGATGTACTTTAAATAGTACCCGAGAGTGTGGTATCGAGATTCGGTGCAATGGCCTAGTACTAGGGGAGGCCAAACATTCAGGTCGGGCAGGTCTGGCTTGGCTAGAAGGACCCAAAACCAGCGAATAATAATTGAGTCGGTATCGAACGATATTAATTCTGATGACTTTAAATAGTATACGAGAGAGTGATATCAAGATTTGGTGGAAACGGGCGATAGAAGGGTGGTCAATCATTTAGGTCGAACGAGTTGGGCATGGTTAGGAGGACCTAAAATCGGGCAAGGTTAGGAGGCGGGTAAACATGGGCCGGGTTGGGCCTGGTGGAGGTGCAAGCGGCCCGGGTTGGATTTGCTTTTAACCGGGCCTAACCCTAGTTTTGCCGAAACGGGTAAAAAACTATTCGAGGGGAAGGTCGGTCCGGGGGAACCGGGTTGACCCGAAAATTTGATCATCGATTCACCCCCACCTACTACAGGCACCTAACGAAATTAGTGTGTGATACCGCAATTCACAAACTAAGACTCTTCAGGCTGATTCTGAGAAAGTAGCGCAGATGTTGGTGGCGCCATTGTCTAAGAGAAACAAAAAATTTCTTCTTGCAATTGTAGCCCAACATACTCATGATAGATAAAAACGCTAAAATTTTGAAGATACGGTATTTCACTAAATTATTGAGAGACCACTTTTGTCGCACCTATTTATGTATTTTTTTCGTACCCCGTTTATCATTGATTGTGGTTCAAAATGTTTCATTCATTTGGTACATAGTACGGAGTATATGTTTTCATAATCATTGTACCTATTTTATTATATATTGTAATCAATTCTATTAGTACATCATTTTATAAATTTATAGTATTCTTACTCATTTTATTATTCCTTTTTGTACATTTTTCAACAATTTGTAATTGGTCTCATAATAAATTTATTGAGAGACCGTCTCTTAGTATATATATTCAAAAGAGATTCTCTTATTATTGGCAATTTGTAGATGTGAAGTAATAATACTATACAACATGTACATACTTAATATGAAAATGTAAATATATAACCGAGACACCTAAATAACAAAAACGTAAAGAATTGATCAGAATCGAAGTAACAACAAGTACTCTATTTATTATTGGCAATTTGTAAGGGACATGGGCAAACATACAATGGTGGCAAAATTAATCATACCCTGCAAATAAGGGACACAGGTTACGAAAGAAAATTTAATTTATTTATTTTCATGTAATATGTTTATATTAAAATAAATTGTTAATTTCAAAAACTTTATGAGTTGCATGTTTGTGCTTTTTGGGTGTGGCTTTCATAACCCCAAAATTAAGGTCACTCTAACTTATCATTCACCCACTCCAGGTATAATTTCCTTGTCCCTTCCTATAAAAGTTACCTTTAAATTTAACACAAATTCTCATCTGTGACCGCAATATCCGTCAAATTCACTTGGGTAGATAAAGACATGCCAATTATAATTCCTAGGCACTTTTACTTTTGTCTTATCTAACCATGTGTGTGGTACTTGACCCGACACAAGTTTGTAAAGGATATATCCGTCATAAGAGAGATTTACTGTTTGTAAATTTAATTAATAAATTAGTAAAATTAATAAAATTGATAAATTAGTTTGGCCCTTTGTACTTTTTTGTCTAGTGTTGGAGTTGGGAGTGTGTTAAGCCTTTTAGAAAGTGTGCTCATGCTCTTTTATCTACTAGTAGTTGTTTGTACTTTTGTAATCTTGTTCCCACAATTTTAAAGATAAGGTAGGTATTCAGGTTGTCTAAGGCCTTGTACAGACACGAGTGTCGGAACCGGGATTTCGATTTTAGTCACCGAATTTATAAGCTTTATTGATGAAATTCAGTATAAAATTCGATGTAGAATACACATAACATTTATATTTGGGACTTCATTTTACTATGGTGCACAGCAGCACAGGGCCTCCACTCATTTTGAGATGGCCCTGTAAGTATTGATGGTACACTTGTGTCCTATGTTGGCTAAACTCGTTTAGAAGGATTTGAAACAAGTGTATGTTATTAGTTAGTACAGAGCCAACTCGATTATTAGCTTCTCCATACGTATGCTCAAGCTTGATCGACCATCTTCCAACTTTGATAAGGTCCTTGCTTCGTTTCACCGGAGAAGTTGAATGCAAGCGACATTATCCTTATGAATGATTAATTTGTCGATCTACAATTGCTTAGCTCTTTCCAAGCCAGCGAGAAGAGCCAATAGCTCGGCTCGCATCGAGGAGTTGTGACCACTCAAGAAATAATAAGCATCCATAAAATTACCTTTTTCATCCCTGAATAAACAACCATGAAGTATTGAAATATTATAATATGTATAGTACTCGCAAATAATGATCATTATTATTATCATAATCTGTATCACTTTGAATATTTGTCAATTTAATCGGAATCAATATCATTTGAGTTAACCTTATTATTGAATGTATATTTTGTTTTAACCCATTTCATATTCATTTCTATTTCGTAACGTTACAAATTTGTGTCACATCAAGTCAAGTATATTTTCGGGCCAGTTCATAACAAGATAAAGTTATTCAAGCGTATATATGTCGAGCCATTACGTATTTACGTAGTGTATGCCATGGCAGAGCTAAGATCTATGTTTAGGGGGCGATTTTTTTTTTTTTTTTGGGCGGGGTGGGGCGGGGGAAACGTATACCCAATATGGGCTGATAGTCTCGAAAATATTTTCGGCCCACAAAATAAGGCCCATAACAATTACGGTTCACCAAAAAAAAATTTGGGGCTTCGTCATTTTATGACACCAATTTGAGTACTATCTTTACAACTTGGCCCATTACTTTGTGCCCCAACCCAATTTTATCTTCCCCTACCAGGCTACCACCAACTAGACGCGGTAAAAAGATCGGGTCGTGTCGTGTTTGCGTTTGTGACAAATGTAAACGGGTCAAGAACCCCTAACCTAATTAAATTTCGTGTCGTGTTAGTGTTGACCCACTTATATAAATGGGTCATCAAGGCTCAATCCAAACTTGTTAAAATTTTGTGTTGGGAAAACCAAATAATCGAATAGTAATTTTAGAGAAAACTTCAATTAAGGCCATTGTACATTTTATTTGTACACATGCATAGAAGTGTTAATGAGATGAGACAGCTCGCGAGCAACTCAAGATCGGCTCGGTCAAAACTCTGCTCGAAAGCTTAACGAGTCAAGCTGAGCAAACGTTGGCTCGGATCAAAAAACCTGCGAGTGCCTCGAACTTGTGTGATTAGATAAGATATTGCTCATATTTTATATGAATATTTTATTATGATTGTATATTTGTAACACGCCTATCAAATGTCTTACTGATTTCTTAAATATTTTCACATATAACCTTTTGAGCCTCGTTATTCAAAATATCGGAACAAAAAAAATAAAAAAAGGAACAATTATATATGGCTTGAGTTTAGCTTGAGCCCGCGTTAAAACTCGCAAACTTGATAACGAGCACATATTTTTTCAAGCTCGCGTAAGCTCAAGATCGGTTCAAGCTTGGATTTTAGTTCTTGAGCACAAGCCGAGCAAGGCCAAACTCGGGCTCGGCCGACTCGTTAACCCCCTTAAATTCATGCATTTTCTGCCATTCATGTATATCTTAGAAAACCTCTTAGGAAGTCCCCAATCCTAAAACTGCTGCTTATGAATTATGTTTAACTAATGTGAATATTTAAATAACAAATTACACTTTTAATACGAGTAGTGCGTCACTTAATTTTATCAATCGATATCTTCAATTAATCGAAGATCATATTCAATTAATATGTACTACCTCACTTAA
This sequence comes from Silene coronaria, assembly GCA_028566215.1. NCBI lineage: Eukaryota > Viridiplantae > Streptophyta > Magnoliopsida > Caryophyllales > Caryophyllaceae > Silene > Silene coronaria. The sequence goes on along the minus strand of JAOWBH010091419.1, from coordinate 8,460 downwards.
AAAAATCTTTTCATTTTAAAACTGCTTGCTGATCATAAAATAGCTACATTGACCTGTCAAAATATGACTCAATCTGTAAACCCAACCGACCCGATTTTTTAGGGTCAAAGACCCGTTAATCTTGATCCACGATCAGTTTGACTCGAACTCCAAATGACTCGTAATTTTAGGGTCAAAATCCGACCCGACCCCTTCGACCCGATGTGTCAACGTCAAATTATGAATATTATTAAAATATTAATATTTGAAATAATAGATTTTAAAAATATTATTAAAAAATATTTAAAAGTGAATTTCACATCAATAAATAATAAAAAAAGTACTTTATCCATTTCATTCAATTTTATACATTTGTTTTTTGACCACTATTCATAAGTGTGGAGAATTTTCGATATAACTTCTGATATATAGAATAATAAATAGTCATGTGAGATCTTATTTAAATCGTCTTACCGACTACATTGTGAATATTAAATTTTTGTAAATTTTATTAATATGTAGCTAAAGATATGAATGAAAGAAAACGAGCATCGATACACGTGTATAAAGTAAATGTATAGAATTGAATGAAATGAAAGAAATATTAAAATAATTAATATAATGTTTTACGACTAAAAAATGATAGGTATATTTTACGGTGTACCCTCGAGTTTTTCATTTTTCTACGGTGTACCCCTGATATCCTACTCGTTTACTTATTAATTTGATGGATTACTCATTAACCAACCAAATAGTATACGATCCAAGTGAATATTCATCACATCTCTAATATCATTTCATGAATCTTAACTAAGGTTCTTAGTAATAGTTTGTGCTTATTAAAAGTGATTTGTGATACTTTTCACATAGAATGATGATACAACATTTAAGAGTTAGAATAAAGGTCAAAATACGGTTGTTTGATAGTGATAAAGTTAACGAAGAGTTAAAGAAGGTCATGATAGAGAAATAAGTAAGAAGTTTAGGGGTACACCATAGAATTTCAAAATTATAGGGGTACACCGTAGAAAACCAAAAAACTCGAGGGTACACTGTAGAATATCCCAAAATATAAAAATTATACAAAAAAAAATATGAACAAGCCCAAACAAGCTTCCGCTCGGGATCGGCTTGGATTTAGCCAAGCTCGGCTCCGTCTCGAACTCACTCGGACTCAAGATTGGTTTGACCAAGCACGAGCCCAATTTCGAGGGCTGGACAAGCCTGCTTAGATCATTTACAGCCCTATTTGTGCTCTTTCAATTCTGGTATTTACAAGTGCTGCCTCCTCTAAATTAGATTGCCCTCTCTTATGCTCCTTTCATACGTTTGTGCAATACGCTTGGCTATGTAATTTCAACATGTACTCAAATTAACATGCTACATGTCCTCACATGTGTAAGAAATGCCACATGTGGATGTGAACTGAGTGGAAGGAGGTTTATATAAGGAAGATATATTGTTTTTTTATCCCTAAGAACCTATCTTCTGAGACCAAGAAGTCGTCCTTACGTCATCCTTTTACTCTTTGAATTTCTCTTTATATCTTTGTAGTTTGTGTACTACAATGGATCTGGGATTTTTGTATGTTTAAGTAGGTCTGATCGATGCAATTTTAGCTATCAGAGTATCAGTCTTCTAGAACAGTCTCTGCTGTTTTGGTTGTCATTAATGATGATGATAAGGATTTATGAACTTCTGGTTTATTACAATGCTTGCTGCTAATGATTTTTTAGTTGGCTCCTCAACTTGATTAAGGCTTTGCAAACAATCCTAGACTACTCAAAATCTTCTTGTAACTTTAAAAAATTTACTGAGACGGTTTCTATCAGTAAAACAGATGTGTTGTATCTGTGTAGGAAAATAGGTCAAGATTCTTGTTTGACCTAGTCGTTAAGCGGTCTAAACTAGAAATTCAAGCATCAAATGTTCAAACATTTGCAGTTGAGTCTTAGTATTATAAGTCGAGTATACTAAATTACTGAAATCTTGAACACTGACGCTACCTCAACTTTTTTTGGGTGGTTGGCTATGGCAGTATTGGCATTCTCTATTCTGAACACATGTTTGATATTTTCCCTCTACCTGTTAGCCAATGGAATCTCTTCTCTTTCACATTGAAGTTCACTAATGTTGCTAATCATTGCCATTGTGGTATTGTATTGCCTCGGTTGCTGTTTCTAATTATTTTCGCCAGGGGCACATGCAATGATGTGCAAATTTTTTATATTTGTTATCTCCATTTTCTTCACCTTTGCCTGTACGTGGATATGAGTGTTTTGGGTTATCGAGCTGTTATATTAACTTTGGGCCATTTATTGTGAGACTAGGTAGTTCATTGCTTCAGACTTTGGTTCTTTCCATGTATTAATAGGCTGACAGATGATAGGTTTGCTAAATAAGGAGGGTCTGAAGAGTGAAAGTAGATCTTGTGGTCAATATCTTAGCAAACAAAAATATACTTAGATTCCATAAGTGTTTGTATTTGTGCATATATAATGTTGAGACAGATTGACGGGAGTACATTTTGGCCCTTTTATCCATACCTTGGAGAGGTGCACGAGAAATCTGTGTTTCTTGTCAAGGAAGCCTTTTCAGTTTCTGTAAGTAGTACTTTTAGTGCTGTACTGTTAATCAGATCTATAATGCAGAAGACAATTTTGGACACTCTTTCAGGAGTTATATGTAGCAGTCACACCATCAAATTAAGTAACTAACTATAGAGATATACATGTCTGGCTTTTCTGACTCTGTCCTTATTTATTTGAGAGGAGTTATGGTGGTTCTACTCAGTGCAGGTTAACTGATTATAGCATATTTTAATTTGCAATTATTTGCAAGTTTTGTATCACTTATATGAAAAGAATCAATTGAATGCCTATTTTGTCACCAAGATGGATCGGTTGTGTTGGTGTTTCTGCAAAATAGCTCTCTGGTATGGTCTTTTAGGTCCTTGAGCTATCGTATTTGCTTTTTGTGCTAGAGTTAGTTTTGTATTGCCTAGACTGCCACGAGAGTTCTGAATTGGTGGTTGACTGATTCGTTAATATCATACTATGCATGGTATTGATCTCAATTGGCTATCATGGTATGTTTGGCATAGATAGTGACTGTAAGTAGGTTTCTTATATAGGGAGGAACTTCCTGACTCCTGATTACTGATCTTTTTTCATTCAGTAAATTTCTTCAATTTTGACATTAAACAGTGCCTAATCTTTTGCCTAGTCATCGACTTCTTTCTTTATAGCATCATCAGTGCCTTTGTTAACTGTTTATAGGGAATACAACTCTACAAGGGCTAAAACATTAGCATCATCATACTTTAATCTTGCCTTGACTCTTGGCAGATTAGCCTATTCTTTTGGTCAATTATTTTATTGTACAGGCATCATCGACTCTTTCTGGCACTTTGATTTTAGTGTCGTCTTACTTTTTCTTGCCTAACCCTGTAATAGATGTGTGATAGTATCCAGTGGTATCGTGATGGGTTAGTAATAATTGGCATTAGTAATATATATTCTCCTATCCTTGTACTTTTGTCGCTTGTTTGTATTGCTTTGTACCCTTTGAATAGGAAGAGGTTGGGCAACTGCTGGGAGAAATTCAAAACCTCCACAAACCAGTACGGTATGTAGGCGTCTAAACCCCCTCTCAATTTCTAATATGAAATACTTGTGGAGGTATATAGTGTGCCATAAATAATGTTATCCTTCATATTACCTCATGTTCAATGCAACTTCTTTTCTCTGGCCTTTGTTATCAATATAACTGAATGCTGCATTTGGCCTCACCTACTATGTTTATGTATTTTAGTTCGTGGTCGATATGTGTTGTTTCTTTTGAGAACTTGTTCAGATGGTACCTAGGGTCATATTAGAATGTAAATTCTGTGCAGAAACGCAATAGAGATCCAGCAATGTCTGGAGGATATTCTCAGCAAGGTTACCAAGCACGACCACCAACAAATTGGGCCCCACAACCTCAACAGGCCCAGCAAGCTGGTGCCTATGGCTACATGCAGCAACCTGGAGCTTATCCTGGGGCCCCATCTCAGTACAATCAGCAGGCTTACTCAGGTTATCCTCCCCAACCCACTTCTGGCGGGTATCCCCAAACCTGGGACCCTTCAGGTGCTCCACAAACCCAGCAGGCTCCACAGGGGAGTGGGTATGATTATTATGGGCAACAACAGCCAACTCAGCAGCAACAACCACCTAGTGGGGCCCAAACTGATAATTCTGGTTACAACTATAGTCAACCGCCATCTGGAGCATACAGTCAACAAGGATATTCTCAAGAGGGATATCCGGGTGGGTACCAGGCTGCAACTGGTCAATCTGGGTATGATCAACAGCAAGGTTATGGTTCTACAAACACTCAATCCCAAGATGTCAACCCATCTTCTTATAGTGCCCAAGGTGAGACGGGTCAGGGTCAAACTCCTGCTTCCCAGCCTCAACAAGGATACGCAGGTCAGCCTGCTTACGGGATGCCTCCGGCATCTCAACCTGCCTACGGGGCTCCATCTCCAGCTCAAGGTGGGTATGGATCTGGGTATGGGCAGCCTCAAGGCCAGAGAACTCCACCACCCAATCCCCCAGCAGCTTATGGTCAGCCTGGATACCCCCCCTCACAAACACCTGCCCAGCCGGGTTACGGTCAGCCTGATGGCGGGGCCCTTCGACCGACTTATGGCGGTTCAACAACTCAGCCAGGTACTTATCCGACACCTTATGGTGCACCACCAAGTTATGGGCAGCCACCTGCATACTATGGTGGTGGTTATTCCCAGCCTCCAGCTTATCCAGCTGATGGTGTTGGTTCTGTGGCTACAGCTACACCTTCACCTGCTTCACAGCCTGCTGCTCAGCCAACTGGACCTGCCAAGCGTTCGCCATAAGAGTCATATTGTGCCTGGGGGAAGATTTTTCTAATCATGTTCTTATTTTATTTCTTGTAGTGGGTCTGTTAGGATTTGTATGCACTTGCTGTGCCGTCAGAATTCTTTATGCTTAATTTTTCAAGAGACATTAGTTTGCTAGGCTTTCTTTTGTTGGACTGTCTTCTGTAATTTTTCTCTATTCAATACTTTTTTTTGGGTCTATTTGAGCAGTTGTACAGACATTGAGATGGTTGATGGCTTGTTTAGTCTGACACCATATATTACTGTCTCGGACTTATCCAGCTCTTTACTCCTGCTATTTCTGGGGGAGCAAATGTGAGGTTTGAGACTTTGAGCATCCCTCGACCCCCCACCCCCCCATCTTCATCCATTCCAGACTTCCAGTCAGAAAACTTGCCAGCTTCCTATTCCTAAGTTTTTCGACTTTCTACATGGTATTTATGTATTTTTTTTAACATACATGGTACCCTAAATATTGACTTTATCACTAACCGTACCCCTGACTTTAATTTCCGTCAAATATACTTAGTTTTAGACGTTTAATTGATGACTATTGACGCTTATTTGACAATTTTATGTGAATTTTTTTTAGTGTGTATTTTATTTAATAACATTTCCCCCAAAAATGAAAAAGGAATTGAGAAACAAAAGAAAGATGAAAAGGGAATTAAATAGACAAAATTGGAGAGAAATGGGGGGAGAGGAAAATTGTCAAATAAGCGTACTAGTTATCAAATAACGTCTAAAACTAAGTATATTTGACGGAAATTAAAGTCTAGGGTACGGTTAGTGATAAAGTTAATATTTAGGGGTAACATGTATGTTAAAAAAAATGTAGGGGTACCACGTGGAAAGTCCAAAAACTTAGAGGTAGCATACAGAATAACCCTAAAAATAAACAAGGAAAAGTATTAAAATGTGTAAAATATAAAATTTTGTGAACTATATCGTAATACATTATAAATAACTCTTGGCGTGTTACAATGTAGCTGAACTAAAATAAGACGAATAAAACTAAATGAAGTTAAATTGAACTGGAATAAAGTAAGTTGAAAATAACACTCATAGAGAACATGACCTTATAAGTGTCACACAACACGTTTACGCTCCCGGCAAATGGGTCAAACGGGTCACAAGCCCAACAAACAGGTCAATCGAGTCGGGTCAGTTCGAATCGAGGCAGTCGGGTCTCTCATTGACTTTGGGTTAATTCGAGTTGGGTTGGGTCATTTCAGGTTTCAGATCTGTTTCAGGTTTGCTGGTCGGGTCTGTTTCGGGTCAAGCGAGTCTGGTTATATCGGTCGGGTCATTTTTGGGTCAATAAATAAGAGAGAAAAAGTCATTTCAAGTCTTTTCGGTTCAATTAGAGATGTTTTGTCGGTTCATATTCGGGGTTTGGTGGTTTTCGGCCGGGTCCTTTACGGGTCAAGAAAGCTCGGATCATGTTCGAGTCGGGTGATGTAGTTCGGGTCAATTTTGAGTCTCGGGTCAGCTTTTTTGGATCGGGTTAATCGAGTCGGGTTGTTTTTGCCAAGTCTAGGTTATCATTATCAAATGTCAAGTTGTGTAAATAAAATTAAAACTTTTTTAGACTTACGAAAAATCGGGTTAGAAATGCAATTGGACTGTATCGAAAATTCAAAATGAAATTAGGTTGCCTGCGAATTGAAAAATGAAAATTGAAAATCCATGCTCGACCTTTTTTTGTAAGTATTTTGATTAGTTTAACAATCAATTAGTAATTTATTGTTTAAGTTAGAAGTATGTTGTTTTGTTTAAGTTTGTATTAATTTGATTTTAACTGTTAATTTCAATTAGTTTATTTGATAAGTAACTCGTTATTTTATCAGTAATTCATTGATCTTGATTAAGTTGTTAGGAATTCGATTTAGTTATTAGTTTCAATCTTCTTTATTAAACCAACAACCACAGAGCTGATGTGTCGCTCTGTGGTTAAAAGTTTAATTTTTATATTTTTTAAATAAGTGGGTCACCCATGTTTAATGGTCTCTTTTATTTGCAGCATTAATCTTCAATGTACAACGATTAATCTTATAAATGTCTCATATGAGATTAATGTAAATTGCCAATTAATTAACTTTAATAAAATAATTATTAATAATCTTTATAATTAGCCTAATTAAGATATAAAAAATAACAAAATCAATAGCGGATAAAATACAATCTAGAAAATTTATATATATTAAACTAAAAAAACAAATATATTTTAATCTCATAAAATAATAAATTGCTTACAATTATTAACAAAAACTGAAATTTTAATTAAAAAAAATCAATTATATTTAGAAATTTATAAATAAAGATATAACTAAGTAATTATAAAAGAATTGATTTACAAATACTGTATAGCCACTACCTACTACATAAATTATTAATAAAATAGAAAATTAGCCGAATTAATATAGAACAATTAATGATATACCCATAAATTGCTTGAATATGCTTTATAAAGAACTTTTGTCAAAAAATGAAAAAATAAAAATATACTCGCAAAAAAATATTAAATCTGGAGAATATATTAATAAGAAAAACACACCATAAATATTACAGAATTAGCTGATAATACGTGCGATTAATTTTTATAACGAAGTGAGTTAAAATAGAGTGAAAAAGATGGGTAACGGTGCACTTAGGATGATGATCATGATAAATGAACGAATTAAATGAGCGAATTCTTTGTTAAATGTTGGTAAGGGTGAGAATGAGAAAGTTTGGTTGAGGAGGTAAGGGGCGGCGATTGATCGATGAATGGATGTGCTTTTATTAACTCTTAATTTATTTATAAAGTAAGTGAAATGGGATTCGTAATGGGTAAAGGGCCGACAGATTTGGTCCAAGCACTGAATTGTTACTAGCTCATTGTTTAAGTGACGTATTTTTATTCACTGTCTTCCTTAAAACGGATATTTCCATCTTAACATTAAAACGAGTCCAGTATATTATCAACAATTTGTAAGCTTAAGATGGATATATCCGTCTTAAACAAGCAACAATTTGTAATTTCACTTAGTTAGTCTATCGTTTCACTTAATTAGTATTTCATAGAATGTATATGTTTTGTCTATGAGCGTATAATTATCGCCTTAGATCGGGTAACCTAGGTCAGATTAAAATACAAGTAAGGTCATGAGTTAGAATCGAGTTAGGATCAATGTAGAAGTTAGAGACGAGTTTCTGATGCCAAATTTTATAAATATGAAGTACTATTTTTTAATTGAAAATTATTTTAAAAAATTATGTTAAATTTAATATTATACTTCAATCATATTTATCATTTAAATTTCTTATATTGAAACAATTATAAAATTTATGTTTTCTAAAATAATTATTTTCATATTAGATGATACAAAAGAACTACTCATTTGAATTTTTTGGAATTACCTCGCTTTTTAAGATTTGTGAGAATTATTTTAATCTAATGGGAAAATTCCTAGCTAAGAATTAGAGGGAATATAAAACTGAAATATTAATTGTATTTGAAGTATTATATTACTAATTATTTTATTAGAATATACTTAGTATAAGTATTAAAGTAATTGTTTTTAAAATAATATTAG
>JAOWBH010091308.1:0-14428 GCA_028566215.1 Silene coronaria | reverse complement strand
ATATTGGAGTATTAGATTATTTTGATAGAATATATTAGAGTGGTACATAATTTTATAAACACTAAATAGCCAATAAAAGCTAAAATAAAAAGCCAACGCTTGAAGCTACCACGAAAATTCTCTAAGCAATTTGACTGCGCACTTCAATGTCTCCTTTAATATCGGTATTTAAGCATCTCCTAAATCTTCTACCATTTCATCTTCATCTCCTTTTCATCTTATTATTTAAACCCTCAAAACTATATTTCCTCTAGAGCACAACTTTCAAAATCCACTTGAGTTTTTCAACAAATATTTTACGCTTATGTTGATGTTCCTTACCACTAATAAATGTGATTTATGTAGTGTTATAAAATGTATTCTTTATAAAAGGTTTATGTAATGTGATTTCTAACTTCATCCAATAATATTATATAACTTTTCTGTCTTAATTATTAGTTTACCTTATAAATTTTTTTGTGAATATTTATTTATCGTAAATTGTTTTTCTATATAGGATATATTTTATTGATTGTTAGTTCAACATTGAGATATTATTATTTTAGCTATGTTGGATCAATTTCAATTCAACTACTTATATGTGGCAAAATAAGCATTTCTAAAACAAATTCCCAAATTTAATTTTATTGTGCCCTTTTACAAAGAAGCAAATAAAGTATTGTTACATCTACTTAAATTTTTTATCATGTGATGATATTCCTCATCAAAGAAGAGGATGTTGTGCGGAATTGTCATCATATCTATTCGGAAATTTATCACACCAAACCATTCATGAACAATAAATCTAATATAAGCTTAACAACAAAACTAATGTATGAATACTAATGTGTTGATGAGGAAACATGTCAACCACCTCTTTGTAAAAACAAAGTGGTGATGTTTTTGGTACATTATTAAGTCGACTTTACATCCAACTGAGAATATAAGCGAACCCAAGCAATTAAACTAACTCGTGCATTGCACGGGTATCAAAACTAGTTTTGTTATTAAATTGATGTTTTCATTGCATTAACTAATCTTTCACGCTTATGAATTATGATTTGTGTGAACCAATTTCATTACTATGAGATTATAAAAGTTTTTCTTATCAGTTTTCTTAGGCTCATCACTTTGCATATAAATCTAATTATTAATAATGTGAATAACGACGGAATAATGATTGATAAGATTTATACTAACAAATATGTATTAAACTAGATAATTTTGAATATCAATGATTATTATTAAATTTAAAAAAAAAACATCTGTTAAAAGGTGGTAATCGATAAGTATAAAACCGAGGACAAACTCCGTATTTTCCAAACTTAAGATACACCGGGACCCGTACTCTAATCAAACGTGAAATGACCGAGAACTCATAGCCTGCATGATCAATATAGACCCATACCCCATTCCATACCCGGCCTGTTAGGGCAAGGCCCTGAAGGATTTGGGTGGACCCTGAACCTATTGTCATCCATTTCCTTCTTCAAATGTTCTTGGACAGCAGTAATACATAAGCATAAACACCTTCAAACTCACCGATTCAAAACGTCTTGCTTATGACAGACACTATCCGTCACAAGCTTGTGACGGATAGTGCCCTTCACAAGTGAGAATTTGTGCCGATTTATATTCCTGATTTTGTTTACAGAAAAGATCTTATTTGCTTTACGGTTGAAATCCGAAAAGAACCATAAAATAATGAAATTATAGTTGGACCTTTGGAACACGTCTCTACTTACTTGGGAGAGGATTTTGGTTGAGAATTTTAATACCAAAAAAAACACGACACTATGAAGCCAATAAGATCTTTAGTTGTAAAACGTTCTCTATTTTTTTGTAATTTTTTCAACTAATTTCTCCTTGGAGTCTTTCACGTCATTTTCTTCTGAGTTTGTCACAATTGTTGCTCATGGCGACTCTGAGTCTGCACACATTTTCAAAAATGTTGGGATGAACTCCAACGCTTCGATTGAACATCTACAGGCTCACATACTCCAGTATATAATGAATCCACCGATTTCTGCTGGTTCTGAACAGCAGCTGGATTGGCAGAGGGGTTTGCTTCTGCTGAACCCGGTGAGTTGGTCAATGTACTGATGTGGTCAAGCTGTAGAGGAATTTTCAAAATAGCCATAGGCATAGAGAAAAAACCCAACATAAGTCAGCAACCCCCCATAACCTCCCTACTTTTTTCTATTCCACATGAAGAAATTGTGGAATTTATTTCTCAAATTATTTAGCAATCTACTCTAAAACAAAGAGTTTAGTAAAGTTCTGCATAAAATGTTTCCTTGAAAAAAAAAACGAACTAAATTGCACGGAAAAATATAACATGTAGACAAAAAAAAAAAGATAAACTAAATTTAAATACATTAGATGAAAAAAAAAAAAAAAAAGATTAGCGGACATAATACACAACATGCTTCAACGCCCCAAGGGGCGGGGAAGGACATCACTACACCAAAATTGATCAGCCTAACAAGAACTTATCCTATTATACCACTAGGAAAAAAAACTCATCAAGGAAGAGGGCTCACCAATAGTCGCTGCAGAGATGAGTCTAAGTACCATATATATGCTTGTGGATGGGTTGTGTCTCCAAACTCTTGACGACCTCCAACCAAGGCTTATCAACTACTAGAACTGAAGACTTCGAAAGGTGCCCAACAAATAAAACAGGGTGCCGAAAAGGGCAAAACTCGAAATTTCTTTTAAATTCCTTCTGTAGATGCAACTTACGCTTTAGACTTCCATTAGAAGTTATAAGCTTCTTTGATACGGAGTCAAAGGTAGTTAGCATGTCATCAGTGAACATATTACCATTTGCTTCCCCCTCAATCGGCATTCCAAAATCGATCAAGCACATAGCCCTATAAGAACATGAAAATTCATGATTAGATTCCATTTACTTGGTTTTCAACAAGTAGCAACAAGCAGAAAGTAACAAGCAAAGATACAAATACGACATGCATTTCTAAAAGAAAAACAGCTGTTACATGACAATCCGATAACATTTGATAGCACCAAAAGTACCTAAACCCTTTCAAGGGTTTTAACTACTAGCTACCTATATTATTTGTTGTGGGGTATAGGCGTCCAGCACGAGTACTTTTCCAAGGGGTCGACTTGTCATGACTCGATTGAATAAATTTTCCTGACACTCAGACCCTACAAATATTTGGGATACGGGAATGTTGGCAATTCTTTAAAAGATAAATTTATTTGTAAGTGTGAAATTTTTATAGTTTCTAAATGTTAATAGAATGATCTAAAACGGGTTTGATAGGTCGGATACAGATTCCATATTCTTCACTCCTAGAGTGTTATGTCAAACGAAAGTGTGGGCTTTAGAGCCTCTAGTAACACAGCTATAGTAGCTAACCACAAGATCTGGTTGTTGCCACGGCAAGGAGAATGATTTAAAAGATTCAGTTTAGACACAGGTAAAGAGAAGCTACCATACAAAAAGCAAAAAGTCTCTATCTATACAGTTATTTTAGATTCTATCTTGCAATCATGACCACAATATCCAAAGATATCTAGCAAGCATTAGCGGAATAACAAGGCATTAAGACTAAAGTTTTCATCCTCAAACATCCTAGGCGCTGCCTTGTTTCTTTATTTTCCTTAAAAGTGCTTGTTTGATGCTTATTTGTTACCCTTTACCCATATTCCAGTTTTGGTATACCCCTTATTCCCCCAAATTGTTTCCGGACCAACTCCCAAGGTTACCCAAACCCTTGCCCCCAACATCAACACCTACCACTTTCACCCACCACCATCTCACACACCAGACATTACAGCGGGGTTGGGTTTGCGGGAGGGGGGCAGTCAGGATTGGGGGCCGTTGGCGGGGGATGGAATAGGGTTGAGGGCAATGGCAACTAAGGAGGGGCTAGCAATGGTGGTGGTGGGTCATGGGGATGGTTGTTGGGATTTAAATGGTGCTTTGTTATTCCCTTTGAAATTCGAAACAAACGGGTAAGGGAATTACGGGTAACTCCTTTCCTTTCTCCTAGTATCGCTTTCTTGATTCGTTTCCCTTACCCATGTGTCGACCAAATGCTCCCTAAACATCTTATCAAACCATATATAGCTCTGCCAAGCAAGATTTGGAACGGTGCATGCTGCACACAACCGTGCTGAACTATTCTTCACTCTTCATCATGCAGCTATAAGCCTATGACTACACTACACAGAATAACAACCCCGTCACCACAATTCATGCTCTTAACCTTAGTATTCTCGCTCAATTTCATCTAGTAGCTCGAAAATAGGAAATGCAAGAACAATGATTGGTACTCCAACTATGTAAGGCTTGAGACATAGATTTGTCCTTTATTTTACTCAAGACTCCAGAAAATTACATTTGCATGATAAGAAATCCTACATTCTAGGAAAGAAGACTTTAAGATGGTTAACGAGGGATTTCATTACCAAGAGTTTGGAGAAATCAAGGACAATTACAACTTGGAAATGGTGGCGAAAATAACTCAGCATCACTTTTTTGTTTGCTCAAGCAGATAAATTTTATGTACTGGATAACAGCTGAAAAGTGAGACTTTGAGGAGAAGATCAAAGTCACAACAAGCTCATTTATTGAGGCCTAGCAACTATCAGCAAATGGTGTTTTAGCAAATTAACCTATAAGGCCAATGCTAAATCCACTAAAGTGTCCACAGTCGATGGATTAAGTTTCCTTGTCAAACAAGGGATAACATAAGCAAATTCATTGAGAGAAGAAATCAATGTGATACAACATACAAGATAGTTCAGGCCTGTTGACTCAACAACGTAATGCACGTAACCAACATCACAACAATGCTCATGCAGTTATGCAAATCACTTCATGAAATCACCGAGTCCATCTAGCTAGTTGTTTCAAACATAGACTTAGGGTGTGTTTGGATAGTAAAAGTGGAGGAAAAGGGAGGGGAGGAGAAGGAAGGGAGGGAGGGGAAGGGGCGGAGAAATGGTGTTTTACCTCCAAATATCTCCTTTGTTAGAGGAATTCTGATTAGGCTTGTAGGAGGGAAAATGGATCCCTCCAAATCCCTCCCCTCCATTTCCCTCCTACACTATTTGCTATCCAAACCAGGGATATTATATCCCTTCCTTCCTCTCCCCTCCCTTTCCCTCCAAAACTAGGGATGTAACAGATGTAGTTTAGCCCACCAAAAAATAATGAAACAAATGACAATGTTAAAACTGCTGCTGTCCCCAAATTACATATCAACCCGAAGACTTGTTTGATAAAAACCAGTTGAAGAGAGATGTCATAAAAACATTAAGAATAAACTTTTCTCTACCTCCATCTCATGTTTGATTATATGCGAGACTTAAAAAAAAAAAACTGACCAGAAACTCGGTCTTCAAAGTGAAACACAGCTTCTTTGAATATTCAAAATTGTAACAAAGTAGAAGAAAAATTCCCCTTATTATCATTAATCCTTCCTTTCCACACCTCCAGAATTAAGGGATACGGTTTGGCAATAATATTCACAAAATACAGCCTTCTAAAAAGAAAAGTGCACACATTCAGCAACAAGATAAAGAACACACCTTGAACTGTAAACGATAACGGATGATGAATTGGCAGATGGTGGGAATGAAAGACCTATAACCTCACCAGGGAACTCTTGAAAACTTCTAGGCAAAGCAAAGGAGTTTTTTCTTGACCATTCTCCTAGCTGTTTGGCCTCCACATCCAATGCATATACCTGATTTGTTGATGTAGTAATAATAAGCACATTGTTACTCAAGGGAGGAAACCCAGCAGCAGTAACTGAAGCACCATCCAATCTTGATACAAACCAATGTTGCCTGTCCATAAATGAAGCATTTGAAACTCAGAAACATACAGCAAAAATCAATAAAATTTGGAAATTGCCACAAATAAACTGCCTCTTTAGCAATGTAAAAGGAGTAGTGAGAATACCACTTCACAAGAAGGAGCTTTAGGGCTTATTTGTATACAAAAAACAGAGGGAAAGGGAGACGGATGATGGAAGGGAGTTTCCCTCCAAATATTTCCTGTGTTAAAGAGGAAATAATTAGCCTTCTAGGAGGGAAATGGAGGGGTCCATTTTCCCTCTCCTTTAATTCCCTCTACCCTCAATTTGCTAACCAAACAAAAGAAATAAATTCCTTCCAAATCCTTTCCCTCCAAAATCCCTTGTCTAAATAAAGAGTAAGCTTTAAATGGCCTAAGACATGAGGTGAAGGAGTGCATCTCATAGACACTACACGCACCGTCTTTCGCAAAAGAATTTGAGTTTTCAAATAATAATTTTTGCAACAAAGCCCATTTCTGGAATTTTAAAAGTTGGCTAATAGGAGTAAAACCTAGGGGACTGAAAAAAATAGGGTGTACAAGTTAAAGACATTCAAACTTCCAAAGTTTCTTACCGCTGTAATTCCATGTTGAAAATGTAAACATCACCAAAGCAGTTAACAGCAGCCAGCCACTGCCCATCAGAACTGGTGAATAGTTTCGTTATAGGAGGCTCACTTGGAGGAGAACACTCATCTTGCGACTTACGGCAAGGGGTGAAAACATGTACTAGCTCCGCAGAGTCGACGTCAACCATCTACAACAAGAAATTCAACCAATAAAAGAACCATTTTCAAAATTGCAATCCACAAAGAGGAAACAGATCTCATTGGTGATACGAACAACTACTTCAATGAATTAGTTATAAATCTAACTTAAGGTCAAAACTTGCATGCTCACTTGCTTAGATAGTTAAAAGTCATACCGACAGCATAACTTCCCAATTAAGAAATTGAGAGTAATATTTCAACAAAATAATCATCCTTAAGATCTTGTCAATACAGATAGCTGAGCTGATCTTGCCATATCAATGGACCAATGAGTTCTCAGTGACAAGCTTTTTATCAGTTATCAATCGATCCATCTAACCTAACTAACGAAATTTCCAGCTTGAACATATTTGGACAAGATGTAAGAAAAACCAGATGACAAACGAGATATCAAGACAAAAAAGTGCTTACATAAATTCTTCTATCATGGCCTGCAATAATTAGCCGTGTCGAATCTGAAGTGAAGGTCAGTGCATGAGCAAATGGTAGTTTTCCAGGAAGTTGTCTTTTACTGATAACCCATGGAGATTTGCTACCTTCATGTTTCCTTAACTCAAACAAGCTTGGCTTGGAATGATTAGAAAACGAGAAAAGTGATCCTGATGGAGAGATACCGCTGCAAATAATCTTCCCAGAAGCTTTACTATTGACACGAGCCAGTAGATTAGTAGATACGTGACCATTTTTAGAAGTCTTGTCAGGAACAATGGCATTTCCCGAACGAAGAGACATGATATCAACTCTATTTGATGCCTGCACAAGAAGTAAGGGCATCTGTTTGAAAATAGACTTCTGGATAAAATGCACCTGCACCCTTTGAGGAGCAGGACAGACATCATGAGGAGAGAATTTCGAAAATTCATCGGCTGAGTATGCAAATATCCTAGTGTCATCGCCAGCTGATAGAAGCATTGGCACTCCTAGGTGGGCCCACTTATGATAACTAAAATCAACGGGTTTTTCTTTTCTACGTCGCTTTTTTACTTTCTCTGCCGGGAAATGATCTGGTGAAGGAGAACAAAACGATTAGTCACAACAAACCCAAAGGACCAAGCAAAATGTAATTTTCTCGGCTTCAATTATAACTTGTTCTAGGATTGCTATTGATTTTAAAGGAAATGTTTTAGCATGATAGAATAAAGTATAATAGCTCAATTGTATGTACATCTTATATTGTCATTATGGCAGTCATTGAATAATAATCATAAACAAGTCACATATTTCAGACCTTCCTGACTAATAGGCACTGCCACTGTCAAAGCCCTAACATCATGTGTATGAGCACTCCTGCTATCCACATAAACCCATTTCTTAACGACATCAGAAGACAGGTTGCTGTTTTGACCGAGGTCGGGAGCATCATCTGAAAGCTTGTACAAGATAACCTGTAAATAGTTTTCAGATTCAGTTTTGGCCAGAACACCTTCACACCAACATATTACTGAAACAAACTCAATTTCAGACATTTATAGCACCTGATCATGACTCGAAATTGAATATTAAATGAATTTCAAAATAGTAACAATATTAAGACGTAAGCATACCTATCAATAAAAAAATGTTCATTTTCCGAGAAAAAAAAAGAAACAAATATAATTCTGATATTTTGATTCATCTAGGAAAAACAGGGTAAATCACCTCGAAAAATATCCTCCTCATAAATCACGAGATAGAATAAAAATTAACACCAACCAGCTTTTAAATGACTGATAAACATTCCAAATAATCCTCACAAAGTCAAAATTGCATAAAGAACCAGACCAACACGCTACACCATTTCCCACCTCCGGCTCTACATAGTTTATAAATTATATTTTTACTTCATATTCCATCAATTTATCCTTCTACGACAACGAGGATACCTGTGTCTTCTTCAGGATTTTTCAAAACAAAACAGATGAGTTGTACATATCTCGAGAGGTTTACTGAGCCCCTGGATACTCCTCAACCAAATGTGGTGCCTGAACTCAAAGACCCCTAATTTACAAATAGTCTTTCATATTTACTTAAAAAAACACCCAGACATACGAGAGTTCATGGAGACATGAAGCAAGGGGCGAAGTGAAGGCACACACTAACCACCAAGGCGCGCAATTTTAGAGAGGGATAACAACTAAAATAGGGTAAAGAAAAAGACTAAAGAAAAACTGGGAAAAAAACAATAAGGAATTTTCATAGTGATGTGCATTGTCTGCGGCATTATCAAAGTGTTCAAAAGGGAAGCAAAAGATAATACAACTTACAAAACTTGTCTGAAAAATATCAAGAGTGGGCTCTACAAAACTAGCAGGCATTTGTAAAAAAAATTCAACATAACAGTGAGATAGACATCGTTAATCATTTACATAAGCTACATTAATATGAACTGGTACAAGACATCATTGCATAAATCTATCCTTCACTGATAAAACAAACCAATTTTCAATATTTTGTTTCTTGAGAACTAAAAGGTAACGTGTCAACACAAGCAAATTGTTACTTACAAAATGTGTTGCATAAAGCAGAAAATATCTATTCAATCTCGGTCGCGACTCAACAATGGAGACGCAACATGCCACAAAACTCATACCTTCCCATCGGAACCAGCAGAGAAAACCCTGTTATGGGAAGGTGGAGCTGCCAACGCATATGCATCACCTTTGTGAAGAGAGTGAGCCTGCAAGAGTGTACCGTGCTGAATATCCCAAAACTGAACACTTCCAGTGCTATCAGCACTGACAAGAACTCCACACCTGCACTTAAAGACACACGAGATTAATCAAATGCAATAGTGAATATGCGCCCCTAAATAGCATAAACTTAGAAAGTACTAAACGTTGGATATTAGATCAAAACTATGAAAAATTAAATAGGACAAGAATTACCGCAGTGTAAGAAGTGACCACACACAAAGATCTGGCCCAGTACCTAAACCACCAAGTCCAACAGTTATCCTGTATACTTCATGAACATGCTTTGTATTCCAACATCTTATAAGCCTGCATATTACAAGCATGTCATCAAAAATAGCTTATTGCAGTTGTTCAAAATAATACAAGTATATATACATCCTCATAGTAGAAAAAATTCAGAGTGTTGTTCCAAAAGGCATACCCGTCACTACTTCCAGAATATATCAAATTCCCATCAAGACTCCAGGTCACACTAAGAGCCCGCCCTGAAATAGCACGAAAATAAGAACTTCTTTTTAAGAAAGTGTCAAAACTGTTGCAGCAAGAGATCACTCACCCGTAACCCTCGGCAATGCTCTGTGGTAAATGAACTCATCAGCATCAGAAATGGTATACAACCTAACACATCCATCATCACAAGCAAGCGCTATTAGCGGATTTCTTACAGATGATTGTGCATAGAGATCAACTGAGTCATCACTATCTGATTCATCACTACTTTCACTGCCACTTTCATCACCACTGTGTCTATCTATGACAACACCGTTTTCACTGCCCTGCAACTCATTTCCATTCTCATCCCTAGAACTCTTACATGGTTCCAACGCCATCTGCCAAATCGACACCCCAACTGTTTGTAGCACAACCTAACAAATCATAACATGCCCAAATAAAATTAAAACAAAATCATCATCAAAACACTACTATATTAGCTAGAAGAACTGCATAAAAAATGCAAAACAGCTTGCGAGGCTAGAATAATTACAACATGGATGCATTTCCTTGACATTAATGTACTCATTCTTGACCTTTGACCAGAAAATTTGGCGACTTTTGGGCATACAAAAGAAGCTCCATCAGCCATTAAATTTAACGGCTTTTGGGCATACCAAAGAAGGTCCATCAGCCATTAAATTTGGCAACTTTTCGGCATACAAAACAAGCTCCAACGGCCATTAAATTTGGCGACTTTTGGGGAATAAAAAAGAAGCTCCATCAGCTGTTAAATTTAATTTTTAGGAAGAAAAGATGACAATCAAAAAAGGAAAAATAACAATCCAGCTCGTTTGATTGTAGCTCAATTATTTTTCTTTTGCAAAAACTCGAATAACACAAACTGATTAGTGTAAATGAAATTGAAGTACCTTTTGATTCAAGTTAAAGAGATCCCACTCATAAACACAACCATCAATACTCGACGAAAACAGCCTCCCAGACGGCGAATCCTTTGAGCTAGTGCGACACCAAACAAGCGACGTAATTCTGGAATTGGAATCTCCATGAATCGTCTATACACACACATAAAAAGAAATCAATTCAATTATCACAACTAATCAAATCAAACAGAACAATCAAAAACAAGTAATAAATGATGCGAAGAAGTATACAAGTTGACAATGCCAGCCGACAGAGCCAGGAGAGACAAGCCATATCTCGACGGAACCGTCTTCACGAGCAGCGGCGACTTGAGAGCCGTCGACGCTGGTGGCGAGGGCGACGATGGGCGTCGGCGACCAATCAATTGAACTGGTTCTGATTTGTTGAAGCATTTTGAATCTAGGGTTTTGTAAAAAAGGGGGGATTTTAAGAAAAAAATTGATTGGGATGAAATGGAGGAATAGAGAGGGAATGAGAAAGAGCGGCGAGATAGAAGAGGGAAGGATGTTTAATCAAGTTAGGTTTTTGTGTTTAGAATTCGTAGGGTTTATCTATGGGGTTATGTCATGTTATGGCCTTATGCGCTTACTAGTATAGAAATGTGCAGTATGTAGAGTTTTTATATTTTTTAGTGTATTATTTAAATTTTTTAAATTTTTAGCTCACTAATATTTAATATTTTATTTTAATGTCCTTTTGTTATGAAATAAAAAATTTAAAATGGAAAACTAATCAAAGAGAATTAAGTTAAGTTGTGATTTTTTTAATGAATTTGTTTATTTTTTCAACGAAGCTAATAGTAGGTATGTGTCAAATTATCATCTACGGGAATAATTATCGCATGACTGAAAAATTT
Organism: Silene coronaria; assembly: GCA_028566215.1. NCBI lineage: Eukaryota > Viridiplantae > Streptophyta > Magnoliopsida > Caryophyllales > Caryophyllaceae > Silene > Silene coronaria. Next base: position 2,935 of record JAOWBH010091308.1, on the reverse strand, counting down.
AACAACTTATAATTTATACATTAATACCAATTATTTTATTTTAATGAAAAAAATCATAATTAAGAGTGATGTTACACAAGTAAAGGTGGGTTTCACACGACGTATTTTTTATGTGATTCTTATTTACCTGATAGCTATGAACATCATAGTCATACAAATTACTGTCCTCATCGTCACTGAGATCCATCACACACTCACCTTTAATGTATATCAACCTTGAAAATATATTGTTTATCAATGAATGCCTAACAAATTGTTTATGAATGAATGCCAAACAAATTGTTTATCATATTGTTGTTATACCCAAATGAGGATGGGTGCATACCTTTTCATTCCGATTAATGTCACTGATGGTTTTCATATCATAAATAGACAGGACATCATCATCATCATCATCATCGGGAATATCAATTATTTGCAACGAATTACTTGGCGTGGAGTAGACAAACTACAAAAAATACCATGTGATCATTGAATCATTGATGTTAATGGTGAGGTTTGGCACAATCGTCATGATGGAGAGGAGATGGAAAAATTGATGGAGAAGAGATGAATAAATTCCTCTGGAATTGATGTGAAACAAATGACTATACAGTTGAATATGTTGAGGTAGAAGGGTTATCACAATTGTTGGTATTTCCGAAGTAATTTTAAATTTAATTGGGAGTATTGAAACGTTTATAGATAACGTTGTCCTTCTCAAGGATTGTAGAGAGAAAATGTATGCCCTCATAATTATTTTGGTAGATGAAGAGACATTATTCTGTTACAGTCGTTCCTGTTTTTGGGCAGATCAGCGTCTCCGTCATTATTAATTGTTTATTATTTAATATTTTGAATATTTAATGTTTAATATCTTTCTTTAAAATCCTACTTTTAATAAGAAGGCTCTATTTTGTTTTTCTTATAATTTCATGCTGCCACATCAGCTGGGTAAAGGTTTTCTTTTAGTAATATAATGATACTAGTACAAATCCCGTGCACTGCATGATATTTATAGAAGTTTAAATTTTAATTAATTATTTATAGATTTTAAACTAACAACACACTAATTATTCATCCTTTCATAATGTGGCCCGTTCAACAACAACGACTGCTTACCTTAGACAGACTTCAAATAATGGGACTTGATGTCCCTAGTGTATGTTTTTTGTGTGGTAATCTAATACCCGGTATTAGTAAGCGGATTAAGTTATGCTAATCGGGATTAGTGAGTTGATCATTAGACGTAGTGAGAACCCTATAGACCTTACACGAGTGTATTTGGACCAACCGAGTATGAGCTGGAAGGGAGGGGGGACCGAGTAGATTGCACTCGGCCGAGTACATAGTACTCGACCGAGTAAGAGGGCACTCGGTCGAGTATCACTCGGTCACTCGGCCGAGTAACACTGGCAGACGGGTTTTTAAGATTAGGATTTCCTCTTTATCCATTCATTCTATCTTCATCTCTTTCTCTCTAAACCTCTCCCTTCTCTCTAAAAATCCTCCTAAACACCTTGTATTAGTATGCTAAGCTTCGATTGAAGGTTGTTCCACCTTATTCCCTCCTCTTTCACCATTGTAAGTGAGATTTCTACCTTCCTCTTAACCCTAGAATTTGGGGGTTTTTACATAAGTTATTAATTAGTGTTTGTACTTAGTTAATGGGTAATTAGTGAGTAATAATAGGGAGTTTTGGTTAGTATATTAGTTTAGAATGGACTATAATAGTTAGAATATAATTATATTAGGATGAGACAGTCTTGTAAAACGAGATCGAGCTTGAGACGGTTAGCTTATTGGAGTATGCTTTGAGGTAGGTTAATCCTACTCGGTTTCAATAATTAATGTGTTTATGTTGATGTCTATGCATAATTAATCTCACATGAGCATGATAGTTGCATTATAACTTGTCTAGCTAATTGTTGGGATGTTAAAGATGGCTAATTGGGATGTTGGATGCATTATAACATGTTGTGGGGAATTGTGGCTTGATATCATGATGATTAAATGGAAACATGATAATATGTTAGATAATTGATGATGGTAATATGTTGTGGAAGGTAAGGCATATTCGTAAGATGGGTTTGATATATGAGTAATTATGTATTGTTGGATCATGTTAAATATTGTGTTATATGTATGTTGGATGTTGGAGGTTTGGGGTGGTGTTGGTATGGTGGTTGTTGAGGAGACGTAAGGCGATTGAGAGACCGTCTTACGCGTGGATCGCCTATTGGGGCTTCCCACCCCAATTGAGATGTGCACATTAATGACTTGAGTATGGAGAGACTTACGATGCGTCGTAACGTCGGACAGGGGTCCGGTTAGCGCCCGGGCCCGTACTTGGGTGCGTCCTAGTACTTGTTTCGGACTACTGTTCGGGTAGTGGAGGTGAGCGGTGTTGCGGTGCCGCCACCATGTGTTGAATATGACAGTGACGTTGGAGGTATGATCTTGTCATGGTACTTGGTTGCATTTCATAATCATAGTTGCATATATCAATTAGTTCATTGTTAGCATTATGCATATCATATTATTGAAACTGACGTTTGTGTGGTTGTGTATTTGTCACCTATTTCCGGGGTGGCCTGTGTTGATCCATATAGTATTTCCGATCATATGGGGAGCAGTTGACTTTCAGGTTTATATAATGCATTCGAGATTGGGCCGCACTACGAGGATGGAGTCGAGTTAGTAGATTTGAGATAAAGGTTGTAGCTGTAACACACCGCGTTTTTCGATTATTAAATATTCGATTATATTTAGAATAAATATAATTAAAGCTCTTTTCATAAAAGTATGATTTATATTTTTGAAAGTTAGTAGTGGTAATTAATTAGTCATTTAGTTAGTTATATAGCTAGAATCGAGTTTTATAGTGATTCTCGACTCACTTTTGAGTTGTTGGGCCTAAACCGTCTATTGGGCCTATTTTTGCCATGCTCTACTT
>JAOWBH010091197.1:0-14437 GCA_028566215.1 Silene coronaria | reverse complement strand
GGCTGGTGGTAGTGGACAGGCATCAGGACATTTCAAAGGTCAGTTCTCAGCTGGATTTTCGAAATTTGGCCAATTATCTGGTCGCGGTCATTTCGCTGGTCAAGTATCAAAGTCTGGTGAAGGTGAAGCTTCCAAGGATCCGGGTTCATCAAGAAGAAAATCCAGAAAACTTTTAGAAGTTGATAATAAAAGAAGAGCTTGCTAAAGATAAATATTTACTTGATAACGACACTCACTTCGTTTTATTACAAAATGTACAAGTGCTTGATGCTCCGATTGTAACACCCAATGCAAATCTAGAAACATGAATAACGTAATAATACGAAGATCGATAATTGATCGTTGCAACTTTACCAATTACTCAGTATATTAACAAGTTTTGCCTCTGACGTCTCACAACCTCTTTTTCCCTTTTAACGATATTTAAGTCATCGTCACAAGTAAAATGTTGCAATATATACAGAAAACCGTCTTATATATACATAAAATCACTTTTAATTAATGTGCTCTCGTTCATGCCTTATGGTTGCACTTAAATTTTATAGGAAAAGAAACTTGGTTGTATCTATGGAGTATATGCTTAGTAATGCTACCGTCCAATTTAACTATAAAGTCAACTCATAGTTATTCTACTAACTTGAATTATCACACTTACTTGGAACACTTTATATGACATGACTTTCCAAAAATTCATTTTAAACAATTTTACTTGCATATTAAAATAATTCCTAGTATATTTTTAGTAAACATTTATTAACAAGGAAGTATAATTGTAATTATCGTCATTTTATAGATTGTTGTGACCAATTTTTTTTAGTGAAATTTTCTGCATAATCGATTACACTACGAAAGTCCGTAAATATTTCACATCCACCTGTTTCAAGTATAAAGCTAATTTACACAACACCTTTTAAAAATACCAAAAAAAAAAAAAAAAAAAAAAAAAACTTATAAAATAAGAAAATATTTGCCGGTTTTCTGAAAATATCATTGACCAACACCAACTCGTATGAGAATTTGGTTATACCGAAAAATACAAGCATTTTTAACTTTTAATCATGTCCATTCTATGACTCCTAGTGATAAATTTTATAATTTCAATCAACAAATTCTCACATTTCTTTGTTACAAAACCATCTTATAGAAAACTTACTCCGACTTAAAACATGAAGCCTCATTGACTCATTGAACGATAACTATATAAACAACACTTGACAGTTGACAAACAGAAAAAAAAAAAACAGACAATTAGCTGTTACTATTATAACAAGATTCTTGTAATTTCGACAGTAAAAATGGCCAACCAAAGGTAAATTCTTGAACAACAAAACTTCATCAAAAATTTTAGCATTGTACTTATTTTACATTTTTAACCCATTTTTGTTTAACTTACAATGTTGCAGGAAGATGATATACTACAATGGCAACGATGGAAGTCTAGGAAAAGACGGAAACGCGATAACAATATTAACATACAACGTTTTGGCACCACATTTATCACGTACAAATTGGGATGATAGGAAATCTAAGTTGCTTGAAGAATTAGTGAGCCACAAAGCTGATGTTATGTGTCTTCAAGAAGTTGTTGATACAGATGTTACAAAATATTTCGGTCCTAAGTTGCTCAAACATGGGTACAAGTTCATAATGAATACCGAAAGAAATGATATGTATTATGGTGACGACAATAAGTTCAAGATGGGATGTGCCATTTTCTACAAGATTTCGAGTTTTCGAGTCAATGAGGATTATAAGGTACAATGTATAATTCTCTGTTTTGATTTCTTGGATGAATTCTCTGTTTTCTTGGATAATGTACCGAGATTTTCAGAAATGTTGACTGCACAATTTCAGAAGAAGCAGAAAATGTGTTTTTTATCAGCTTACTGTCATTTTGATTGAAATGGGTTTCGTCTGTTATGCTTGATTGGTTCCGAAATTTTAAGAAAAGTTGACTGTAAAATTCAAGAAGATGCTGAAAATGTGTTTTTGATCAGCTTACTGTCATTTTAATTGAAATGGGTTTTTCTTCTGCTATGCTTGATTGGTTCCGAAATTTTTAGCAAAATAGTTGACTGCTTAAATTCAAGAAGTTGCTGAAATTGTGTTTTTGATCAGCTTACTGTCATTTTAATTGATATGGGTTTCGTCTGCTATGCTTGATTGGTTCCGAAATTTTAAGAAAAGTTGACTGTGACAAAATTCAAGAAGATGCTGAAAATGTGATTTGATCAGCTTACTGTCATTTTAATGGAAATCATTTTCGTCTGCTATGCTTGATTGGTTCCTGTCTTCTTGATTTTTCATTTGATCTTTCTGCATTTTCGATGGAGGCCTAGTAGAACCATAGTATCGAATACTGTCCCTGGTCGCAAAATGTTGTAGTCATAACTCATAATCTTGACATTGTGCCATACTGTCATATATACAGCTAAGACCGGCTTAAAATATGGTCATGGTAACCTTTGAAAACTTCACAGTCCGGTCGTGATGTAATGTCACGGTGGGACCAGCCTATTAAGACGGTTTCAGCGACGTGAACTGGGAAAAATGACACCTGCCTGAGGGAAAAAAAAAAACAACCTGTCAATCTGCATTATAGAAACTTAACAGGAATGAAAACCAGGAAATCCTTGTGGAATATTTTGGTTGGGGCCAAACTGACAGTTGCATTGAAATTTTCAGCAGGTCATGTTTAAGACGGTCTTAAGTTAAGACCTCTCACAATCCCCCTTCTCATTTCTACATTATTAAAATCAATTGACTTAAGATTTAAGACCATCTGAGAGACTGAAACAAGAATTTGTGTAATGTTAGGTTTTGGCAATGAAATTTAATTTTTTGTATCAATAAAATTTGGGGAAATTGTACGAAAAAATATTTTATGGTGTACCGGGACCCTATTTAGCAAAATATAGACTCGCCAATGCCGCCAGAGCGAGAGCCTTTGAGGTACTGGTTAATGTCATTGTTGTAGTACTGACAGCCAAATCCGTGTACAGCTGGAGATAAATTTCCGTCGCGCTGCACGACAGTTTCTAAGAGAGCATAACCTGGATGAACATACAAATGCATTTACATATCTGAGGGTAAAGTAATTTCTGAAAACAATTTTTTTTCCGAGACAGGTTTTGATTATTTAGAATACTGAAAACTAAGTTTGGTTTTGCAGGATAAAGCTGGGATTGGCTGTTTGCTGGAGTATCGACACAAAAAAAAGAAAATAATGATTTGTATAATGACTGTGCATCTTACAGCAGACAAAAATTTGTCTGATGTCAAATTGCTTCAGACCTATCTGCTGCTTAAGGGATTGTCAGTCATCGAAGCAGAGAACATCCCTATTATTGTAGCAGGAGATTTTAACATTACTCCGAAGAGGTACGTTGTATATTCATTTAATCACAGCATTCACAGCCGATGCTAAGCTAGCCGAAGTCATGAAGGGGTATACTCGGAACCTGGGTTTGAACCCGTTAGCATCAAATTGTACTTATGGCTCCTCTGAGAAACAAATACGATAACAGCGGATTTGAAAAGAAAAAATGTTAGCTCACTGGTTGCAAATAGTTAATGAAACAGAACCTCAAAAGGCCCTTTGCAGGATCAGTTAATTGTGGCCAAATCATATTTTATTGTACTAAGGTAATTCAATTTTGCAGTGAACCATATATGATGATCACGAATAGGCAGATGCCTAAACCAGCGAAACATAAGACAGCGACAACAAATAAGACAGCGATAAAAGATGAGACAGCGGCAACAGATGAGACAGCGCCAAAAGATGAGACAGCGGCAACAGATGTGACAGCGCCAAAAGATGGGACAGCGGCAACAGATGAGACAACGCCAAAAGATGAGACAGCGCCAAAAGATGTGACAGCAGCGACAGATGCCATAAATTTATGCTTGCTTTTGGACTTACCCATGGCAGCCTCATTGGTATGGCTGTATCTAACCTTAAGCTATTGGAATTCATGCGCAAAAGAAGTCCGAGTTTGGTTAATGACTAAATGTTATTTCTCAATGATTCAGGAAAGTGCATATTCGACAATTTTAAAGCCAGGTAGTCACCAAGGGCTACACGAATGCAAAAGAATGGATTTTGAAACAATGGAGCCTATATTCACAACAGCCTCAAAGACACCGGAGACTTTCAAAAACACTATCGACTACATCTTTTATACAAGTACGGAATAGTTATGAAACAGCAACTAAATCATAGAAGTGAGCTCCATTACTTTCATGTATGTACAAGAAAATAATTACAACTTACCATGTTGTCTTTCAGAGGAAGATTTCACTGTGGAAGGAATTCTAGAGCTAATAGATGATGTTGAGGAGCTACCCACGGAAGTGTGGCCATCAGACCATATAGCTCTTATGGCATATATCCAGCTAAAAAAGAATCGGAAAATGAATGACAAGCTGGCTACCCTCCTGAAAATGCAATTGGATTATATTTGGAATAAGCTAGACAAAAAATCGATACTCGATCAAGAGGCTGCTGATCAGGAATGCGAAAGATCCAGAGGCCAAAAGCCTGTTAATGAAAAATGTGAAACATCCACCAGCAAAGAGGCTGCTGATCAGGAATGTGAAACATCCAGAGACGAAGAACCTGTTAATGAAGAATGTGAGACATGCACCAGCAAAGACGCTGCTGATCAGGAATGCGAAACATCTAGCGACAAAGAGCCTGCAAATGAAGAATGTGAAACATCCACCAGCAAAGCAGCTGCTGATCAGGAATGCGAAACATCCACTGGCGAAGAGCCTGCAAATGAAGAATGTGAGACATCCACCAGCAAAGAGGCTGCTTATCAGGAATGTGAAACATCCAGTGGCAAAGAGCCTGTTAATGAAACAGGGATGTTCATCATCCAGGAGCAAGTAAGCTAGTGATACGATTTAATAGGTTTGATCAGTAAGCATTCCATATCGTTTATGCACAATTTAAACATAGTCCACTATGGATTCGGTTTACTTCTAGTGATTCGTCAATTAGTTTCATTATACTTACTTGGCATTAAGGCATAATGCAAGTTTGAAGGAAAATCTCATGTAGCTTTCTGGTCTCCTACTTAATACATTCATTATACTTACTGAGCATTAAGGCATAATGCAATTTAGGTTTTTCGGGTTTAGATGCAGCAGTCGCGGTCATGATTACTCAGCCGCCTTCCTTGCTAAATTGGACTCATAACCATAGTCAGACAGGAAAAGAATTTGCAACAATCCAAATCAGAACTTCACATAAGAATGCATGTAAGGAATCACATTTCCTTCCTTTCAGAGACTCAGTTCAATACTAATGTATACAACATGCACAGCAAATATAATGCAATCAAAAGCAACAGTTATTAGTTATATAAGAATGCACATAAAGAATCTTATATTTAATCAGAATAAAGAAGCAACAAGTTCTCGGTCTCATTTTCGTATTCTATCTTAATCTTATGTTTCGTTATCTAGTGGATGAGGTGTCATAAGGAGAAAAGGGTGGGATAGTACCAACTACTAATATACGAGATGAAACACAAAAATAAAAGTAAAATATTAAAGACGGTAGTAAATGTTAAAAAATGTTTTCTACTTACAAAAAATCGAAATAACCTAGTCCCACAAATGTCAAAATGCTTCAGCGTCTTAAACCGACATGACCCAACCTGAATAACTCGTTCACTAATCAACTCGCATGTAACAAAACAAACGTTGAAGTCCTCATGTCTGACAAACACCGCCTCTAGCATACTACACGTAGAGCAACATACCCTCCACGTGTTAACACACTGCTACTTCCTCCAAAAAAAACAACCAATTAATACCTTACAAAATTCAGTCTCTTTTTCCCATGCACTTATCACATACTATATCTAGTATTATTATAAATCAAATTATGACTAAAAAAATATATTTATAGGGCATTAATTAATAAGAGCATATATACATGAAAGTATGAAATATTGTTGAAGCTTGGAAAGAGTGAAAATGGGAGTGGAAATAGTAGGAAATATGGGAGAAAGTGGACATGCACAAGTAGTGCCAATATCAGTGTTTATAGCTGTTTTATGTTTTTGTTTGGTTATAGGTCACTTACTTGAAGAGAATCGTTGGGTTAATGAATCCATCACTGCTATCGCTATTGTAAGTCTTTTTTACTTACTCTCCTTTTTTTCGGATAATGATAGGACGCTACCAGCCTACCGGGTGCTACAGACTTTGGTACCGAGTCTCGGTACAACCCTCTTACATGTTTTCTTACATGTTTTAAATAGAGGAGATTTCATCCTTGATAATATGAATAATAATGTTATGTTGGTAATTTGGTACTCTATATTAATTTGTGATTGTATAACGGATGTAAACTAGCTTAGTTGATAAAGTTAGGAAGGTGGTATACTGGTATTCATGACCTGGTTTAGAAACCCGTCAGGATCAAAATCGTTATGTAATTAGGTCTAGCTTGTAATTAGAGTATGATTTTTTTGCTCTAATGTTGCAATTTCTCTAAAGAGTGGCATATCTGTCTTAAAATAAAAATGGGTTAAAAGTATCCCCACTTGGATAGATGAGAGAAGTTTTTTACTAGTCCCCAAGCATCTCTTTTGTCCAATTTATCCTAATTGTCGCGTTTTAAATTTAAGATGAATATGCTTATTTAAACAAGATTTTGTACAATTTAGTGTAAACTTGAAGATGATTTTGAAACTAATGTGGAAGTTACAATTTGGTATTACTGTTTTTATCAGGGATGCTTAACTGGGATGATCATATTGTTCATTAGCAAGGGAAAAAGTTCTCACATTTTACGATTCGACGAAGAACTATTCTTCATTTATCTGCTGCCACCAATTATCTTCAATGCTGGGTAAGGATAAAACATGTGATGAATAACTTGATCTTGCATCATCGAGCTAATCAGCTAAGCATCATAATTAATGGTAGTGTTATTGGTTGCCTATGCCATACAGATTTCAGGTTAAGAAGAAACAATTTTTTCAAAACTTCTTGACCATTATGCTTTTCGGAATCATCGGTGTGCTTATATCGACATCACTCATTGCAGCAGGTAATCTGCTGAACAAAATCAAACCTTTTAAAACTCTTACGTTAGCCCATCCTTGAAAACTTCTCATGTAACACCCTGTGTATATACCAGCACTTGATCAACTTATATCGTTCTAATATTGGATTTTATTAATGTTTGTGCTAAAGTAAAGTGGAAAATCATTATGAAGAGGAAGTTATTATATCAGCTAAATCCTGTCTGTTTTAGGTAGCTGGTGGTTGTTCCCTAAAGTAGGTTTAGTTGGACTGACAGCAAGAGATTATCTTGGTAAGACCCTCATTTACGTCATATTCTACATATCCCTTGACTGTCTTTGAGAAACTGATGATGTAAAAACAATATTCTCCTTATTTAGCTATTGGAACAATTTTCTCATCGACGGACACTGTCTGCACACTTCAGGTTAGTTGATTTAATCAGTTTATCTATTTGTGTTGGATAAATTCTACATTCCTTTCAGAGGAAAGTCCATTTCATAAGGTCAATTTTTTGTGTAGGTTCTTAATCAAGACGAGACCCCGCTATTATACAGCCTTGTCTTTGGCGAAGGGGTGGTAAATGATGCAACATCAGTGGTTCTGTTCAATGCGATTCAGAAACTTGATGTGAAAAGGGTTGGAGCCGGAACAATTGCAGGCGTATTTGGAGACTTTTTGTATCTTTTCTTTGCAAGCACTGCACTCGGGATTACTGTGAGTGATTAAATCCTTGTAAATACTTTCATCAAAGAGATGTCAGCTAGCTTATATGGTAACGGCATTAAGGGTGCTAACTGCTAAGTGGTACACATTATCTGGGTGATGCCTTAGATGGTGAGATGGTGACTTAAGATTTTGGTCGTCGACTCATATACGTAGGTGTATACTCTGTATTTGGTAGAGATGTCAGTCTAATTTTTCAAAAGATGGACAATTTTTCGTAAATCCAGTTGTTTTGAGTATATATTTTCTGAGTATACCCATATTCCTGCAGGCCGGACTTCTGACTGCATATGCTCTCAGAGTCTTATATTTCGGTAGGTAAGTGCTGAATTCATCAAGTTTTCTTCGGTGGTTATTATGTTCGCACCATCATTGAGTTGAAAGTAATATATTTTGTGCAAATGGCTTTGATAGACATTCAACAGATCGGGAAATCGCCATCATGATTCTGATGGCATACCTGTCGTACATGTTGGCTGAGGCAAGTATATTCTAGAGTTGAGTTAATTTTCAAATTTTTGCTTCAAGGGTCACCAACGGATGGCATCATCTCTTTTCGTTTGCCTGTGCAGCTGTTGCAGTTGAGCGGAATCTTGACTGTTTTCTTCTGTGGCATTGTCATGTCACATTATGCGTGGTATAACATTACTGAAAATTCCAGGATCACGACAAAGTACGTTAATCTTGATAGAAATGTAACTGTTATTATGACGTAATTGATTCCTGATTTTGGTGTCAAAATTTTCATCTCTTCAACAGTACATAGCTAATATTGCCTCTTATTGCCGACTTTTGCAGGCATATATTTGCCACCATGTCATTTATAGCTGAGACCTTCATTTTCCTTTACGTCGGTACTGATGTTTTTGATATCGAGAAATGGAAAATGACTAAGTTGAGGTATGTTTGCATCACAGAAATCTTAGAACGTATGTTACTTAAAACCATGTCATTTATAGCGTATGCTCTTATTGCTATCTGCAGCTTCAGGAGATCAGTGGGCATCTACGCCACTGTGGTCTTACTTATACTACTTGGACGTGCCGCCTTTGTGTTTCCTCTATCTGCCATATCTAATCGCATGAACAGAGATCGCAGACGAGGATCATCCATTTCATTAAGAAATCAGGCAATCTTTCTCGTAAAATGGTAACTTACCAATAGTCCAATGCTGAATGTCATAACATTACTAGCTGCTTTTTTCAGGTAATTATATGGTGGGCAGGGCTTATGAGAGGAGCAGTCTCTATTGCTTTGGCATTTAAACAGGTTTTTACATTTTTACAAGTCGATTTCCATGTAGTTTTCGTGGTTTCTTTCCTAATTATTGTAATCTTTTTGTGATGAAGTTTACATACTCCGGGATTACTCTGGACACTGTGAATGCTACCATGGTTACTGTCACTGTGATTGTAGTTCTTTTCACAACATTGGTAGGTCACAAATCTGTTTCTCCTATTTAACATTCTCACCTAAACATGAGTAAGGATAATCTAGGAGTTCAAATTCGAGTAACCCGGCTTATCCACTTCCAAAATTTGCCTACTTGCATTTATGGGGGTGTAAATTACCGTGTTATGTCTGGCCTGCTTCCAGCCCAAGCTCGGAAATCCCAAAAAGCTGTCCATGAACATTTTTTTGCATTTTTCAAATGGCAGAAATTTGGGAGTAGTAGATCAACATGAAGAAGCAAGATCTCTGGGGTTCCACCCCGAATTTATCTTAAAAGATCACTACATCCTAGTACCATAAAACGATCTTACTCGAAGCTCCTTTTCAATTTACTTGCAATCTCCTCAATGATTTCTTGTGGATATATTCAGGTTTTCGGGTTTCTTACAAAGCCGCTAGTACTATACCTAGTCCCACACACTCCACCTCAGGAATCAAAGACTCCGAAAGAAGACCTCACACTGCCAATGCTTTCCATGGATGAATCTGCTGCCACGAATCTGAGTCGGGCAAAGGACAGTTTGGCATTGTTGATAGAGAGACCGGTCCATATCATACATTCATACTGGAGGAAATTTGACGACGCATACATGCGACCTACCTTCGGTGGACCTGCTGGCAACCAGCGGAGATCACCGAACCAGAGTCAAGATGGATAGTGGTGGGGGCCCCGAGTAAGATTATTCTATGCTTTGTTATTTGCTAGAGAGCATGTCATGAGAGACAGTACAGACACTCGGTTCAACAACTGATACATTGCAAAAAAGTCGGTAAGCATCACTAATAAGAATCGTAGATCGATCTAGCATTTTTGTTCCCTCTGGTTAGAAGAGTTGTCTTGGTTGCATGAGCAAAGCTCAGAACTACTCTGATCAAGAAATGTTTCGTTGTAATCAACAGTGTATGAAGTAACGTTTCAAGGGAGTAAAATTTTGGTAGAATGTAGAAAAGATACAGAAGCAAGTGCCTTTTTCAATTTGTTTGTACTGACATTTTCTTTTGGTAAAACGATACCAATTACGGAAATTGCACTGCACAAGCTTGCAACAAGGATTAGAGGCTGAAGCGCGAACACTAATAGTTATAAATAAACATTTCATACAGCGGGTTTCCATTAGTTCTAAACATAAAGACGCTTACTGTATTAAGAACAACAACATTAGAGCCTTGGCCGGCTTTCTGTATTGGGAAGATCATAGTAAAATACGATTCTCCAAATGACTTGCGATTTCACCTATAACCTTGCTTAGTGTCTAATTACAGTCATCCCTACTCACAGCTACGCACTGTCACTGTCCAAGCTAGTTGACATGATCTACTTGCTAAACCTCCTACCATCATCCATCGAGCATCACCTGCAAGTGACAAAAGGGTCAAGGTTTAGGCCACCTGATGATGAAGGATACGGCAAAATTACACAGAACCCTTCCCACCCATGTCGGATGTAAAATGAAAAAATCCATAACCTCGTAGTGTAAATTTCTAAAACCTTGTGTATTTGTATCGAACACTGGACATTGGACACGAAGTCCTGGTGTCTGGTGGGCAAATTTAATCTTCCGCCAAAATACCAGCATTTTTCATAAAATGACAGCCCAGCATTAAACACGAATACACTTCAAAAACTACTAATCAAGTCTAACATAGGCAGTAGCCATGCAAAAACATATGGAGCAAGGCGAGTTCTACATGACTGTAATCAGTCAGTCAGTCTAACTCATATTTATAGTTGAATCATGCTACGTTAAGCATTGTGTAATCAGTCAGTCAGTCTGTGGCGTACACGAAGAAAGGTGTGCCCGTGTAAAACGGGCCACCCTGTTTTTTCATTAGACTTGTATTTTCAAGATAATATTTGTGCAATTCTACGTCTATTTTGGATTTGAAAGGTTAACATGTACAGAAATAAAAGCTAGTTATGACAAGGCAAAAGGTCGGAGAACAATAACAGTACCTAAAGAAAATAATGACAAGTGGATGGTAGTATAATCGTTATTAGTGTTCAATATAAAAGATGCAGCTGCACAAGATGTACTGGCGTGTGTCGAAACAATTTTCATTTTGGGTCATTCGGAAACAGCCTCTTTGAGTTCTTGTCAACACATGGTAAGCCTGTGTACATCCAGACCCCCCTTACCTCACAATTTGCTCAAGCCATTAAGGCACGCGTAATGTTGTTGTGTGTGTGGATGCTCCTTCACATCAACCAATGATCCTTACTTACGTTTAATCTCAAGCTTTCATCAAATATTAAACCTTAAATAACCAGAAGCAGTTAAAGAAAACAGTTACGCTAAACTGACCAGATACAGCTGTCCGTAAAACATAAATAAAACACACAAGTCCGTACTAACCCGATGGAGCATCATGCTTGCTGGGAAAGATGAATCCGAGATAAAGTGTCAGGAATTGCAGAGGCATTAATGCTTTCACATCCCAACAGTTCCTGAAGCTTTGGATCACATCTGACCATTGAATTCACAGGGTCCTGTAAATTTTCATAAAAATTAAACAAAAGAAAAAATCAGTCAGTTTAGCATAATAACCCGAGCCTTTCAACTCCATGAAGATTTAGTGCGCAAATGCACAGACCAACTAAAACAAACACTCTCTAAATAGTGTATGACATACCTATTATCCAGAGATTGGGATTGACACTTCCCACTGCTAGTGTAGACCAACCTCGATAGTATAATTTCACAAATTACCATGAGTTTTAGAAACTCACGTACAGGACAATGAGTCATTTATGAGGGTGAAAACACAGTGAATGCATGAGCCGTCTGCACTCTGCAGCCAAACTATGTCATTGCTTGTACTTTAGCAGTTAAAACGTTCCTTATTTGCCAATCGCAGGCGAGTTTAAACTATTTCATGCGCATCTGTTTTGAGTATTAATCACGGCTTTTGATTAAAAAACATGTATCAGATTCCTCTATTAAGTTGCCTGTCGAGTATTATAAATTTGTAGTCTTACTAACTAGGCAACCTACTGGGTAGAAAATGAAAAAACAGGCCCGATACTTCCCAATACATACCTCTTGTTCAAATTAAACATTAATGGTAGATGATACCATACAAGCACATTTTCTAAACAATTTTCGTTAAACAAAAAAAAATGTCAGATAAAGATTAAAAAAATGTCAAATTTCTTAAACTTGAGCAAACCAGTATTCTCATGTATTAAAATAAACGGTTCAGTGATAGCAGTCAAAATACACTTGGGAACAGGGTGTCATTGCATGAAAGCGGAGTCATCCAATGGAGAGCCTCAAAAGATATATGGACGTTATAACAGAATGCAATCGAGCAACCCACTATAAAAAGGCTCGGGTTTAATGTCACACTGACCACTGTGGTATCATTAAAAACCCTAATAAAGGCCAGAATAAATCATTTCAGGTGTAAATGACTCCGCATTGAATATACATAGAAGATATAGAAACAGAATAAATTTAAACAATGAGGCCGCTTTTAAAGAAGACACTCACTTTCAAACCTTGTGTCCTGATATACTCCTCAATCCGCTTATACACATCTGATGGAGCCATTTTCATTTCGCTGGTACCAAAGAAATTTGCTAGTGCTTCGGAAATTACAATAGGAGGAACAATCTCAGAGCTGGAAGCTTGGCACTCCTCAACCTTCAGTTTCTCCGACTCCTCAGTACTCTTGTAAATATCTGATTGAGGCATGGTCATTTTGCTGGTACCGAACATATTTTCCAGTGCTGCGGAAATTAACATAGGTGGAAGAGTCTGAGAGCTGGGACCTTCACACTCTTCAACCTTCAATTTCTCCGGCACCTCAATACATTTATGCACATCTGGTTGGGGCATTTCTGTTTCGCTGGTACCAAACGTATTTCCCAGAGATCCGGAAATTAAAATAGGAGGACCAGTCTCAGAGCTGGGAGCTTCACGCTCCTCAACCTTCACTTCACGCTCCTCAACCTTCACTTCATGCTCCTCAACATTCAATTTCTCCGGCACCTCAATACACTTTTGAGGCATTTTTATTTCGCTGGTACCAAAAGAATTTCCTGATGCTTCGGATTTCACAGCAAGGGGAGCAGCCTGAGAGCTAGGGACTTGAGACTCCTCAACCTTCAGTTTCTTCGGCTGTTGTCCAGAATCATCTGCAACCATCAGAACATGGACTTAAAATGCAACTTAATATGCGGAAACCCTATAAATAATTATCACTAAGAACATTTTACACACTTGTAGAATCAAGGCGTAGAATGTGTTTCGCCAGTAGCTTGTTCATCTGAAACATGTCTGTACAGTCAACTTCAAATACCAGTCGCAGCTCTTCGTTGCAAATTATCTTTCTTTTGTTGCTTGGATCTTGAAGATTGTGCTTCCTTATATACGCCCAAAGTTGCTTCACAATCTACATCATGTCGATACACAATTACTAAACTACTGAGGAGAGTAGAGTCGCTGGGCGAAGAAACGCTAAAAATGTGTGAAGTACCCAAGGAAAAATACTAATAAGGATACCAGACCTCCGTTCTGGGCATGGTCGGTTGGCCAACAATTGCCTGAAGCTGAGGTGTCACGCCACAGAGTTTATTTAACCCACCTGAACCCCCTCTTCTTTTTGGTTTTTGGCCGCTGCAACAAAAGTTGGAAAGCAATACAATAAAATTAAAGAATGATAACTTCAATAGGAAAATTGAACACGTGAATAAGAAGAAGAAGAATGGGAACTTGATAATGACAACCACGAGTAGACATCATTGTGTGTTTCGCTAATTACAAAGCGATCCACGCTTTATTTAATTCCATTTTTGTTGCCGATAGAAGCAGTGTGTCTCACTTAAATATATAAAGGCGTCAAGCTATCATCTATCATGGCAAGCCAGACCATCATTTCATAAGATGTTCACCACCAGTGCTGAACATACATAAATATACTAAACCGCCAATAAAACATACATAATTTTTTGCTAAGAGACAACGACGCCCACACATTATAATGTAGCGAATGTAACATACGAGTTGCAGCTAATGAGGACATAACATTAAAAAAGTTCGCCAGAATATGTTTTTTGTGTTCATTTTTAAGTCAGTAGTCTACGTTCTCGCCTCCCATATTTTCAAATGTGCCAATCCACATATCTTTTTCTGATAATGGAGAGTATATAATTAACTTATAGAAAATCATGAGGTTCAACGCAGAAGCTGCTATATCGCTATCTTTATAC
>JAOWBH010090865.1:0-14440 GCA_028566215.1 Silene coronaria | reverse complement strand
CAAGCCGGATAAATTAAAATAAACCTAACTTAAACAACTACTCCAAGTCGTCGTCTTGTTCTTCCTATGACGACGAAGCAACTGATTTCGGTGGACGCTCTGTGAACGGATTTGGGCAGTTCATCTTGTCGTGGTATGCCAGTTGCTTGTGGCTATTGCACATGCATTTCGGTTTGTATATTTCACAGCGGGTTTTGTCTTTGTAGACAACATTCTTTTTCCAGTCCCCTTGTTTTTCGCTTGTTTAGGAGGCAACATTGTTATCTCTTCGCTTGCCTTACATCCAAGCAACAAGCAACTGTTCTGACCTTGCAAAATTCAGAAATATCCGTCAATGGGGTTTTTGATAGGTGAAATGCAAACAAAATCTACAGTGTAACTCTAACTCTTAATCTTGTAACTTTAGTCCACATTTAATGCAACTCCAATGAAATTAAAAAAATCCTCTATTACTGTAATTACAATTCCATAACAGTGTAACTTCAATTCCATACTAGTGTAACTTCAACTAAAAATGTACACAAAAGCTCATTCTGTTAACATCAACTTTGTTCAGAACATTTACAATGTAACTTTAACCATGGATAGTGTAACTTTACCAAATAATTTATGTAACTCCAACGAAATTTTGGTTAAAATCACCAACAATAAATTTAAAATAATAAAATGTAGAGTGTAACTTCAATCCAATATTGATGTAATTTCATTGTCATAACTGCGTAAGTTTAACAAATGTTCAATCAGTGTAATTAAATAAATAAATAATCATTGTCTGTAACTTCAATTCTAAATTTCTGCAATTTCAACGTCATAACTGTGTAACTTTAACTACAATGGTCATACATAAACCTAAAGTGTAATTACAACCCTGAGTTGTGTAACTTTACTTCATCAGCTCTGTAACTTTAACAAAATTGTACAAACTAACTGGCCCATGACGGAATATGTAAAATACTACTCCCTTTTTCAATATGTTTGTAACTTTAATATCAAATTTGTTATCTAAAACATTTTCAAACTGCTCATTTTTCACAGAAAATTTATCCATCATTTCACTTAAATAAACTATTAAAAAATTTATAAATACAACAGCGTAACTCTAACTCTTAACCTTGTAATTTTAGTCCACATTTAATGTAACTCCAATGAAATTAAAAAATCCTCTATTACTGTAATTACAATGCCATAACAGTGTAACTTCAATTTCATACCAGTGTAACTTCAACTAAAAATGTACACAAAAGCTCATTCTATTAACAACAACTTTGTTCAAAACATCTACAATGTAACTTTAACCATGAATAGTGTAACTTTACAAAATAATTTATGTAACTCGAATGAAATTTTGGTTAAAATCACCAACAATAAATTTAAAAATAATAAAACGTAGAGTGTAACTTCAATCCGATATTTATGTAATTTCATTATCATAACTGCGTAACTTTAACAGCAAATGTTCAATCAGTGTAATTAAATAAATAAAAAATCATTGTCTGTAACTTCAATTCCAAATTTCTGTAATTTCAACGCCATAAATGTGTAACTTTAACTGCAATGGTCATACATAAACCTAAAGTGTAATTTCAACACTGAGTTGTGTAACTTTACTTCATCAGCTTTGTAACTTTAACAAAATTGTACAAACTAACTGACCCATGACGGAATATGTAAAATACTACTCCCTTTTTCAATATGTTTGTAACTTTAATATCAAATTTGTTATCTGAAACACTTTAAAATTGTTCATTTTCCACAGAAAATTTATCCATCATTTCACTTAAATAAACTATTAAAAATTTTATAAATACAAAATAATTAGGAAAAGCAATGAGATTTACAATTTTACTTACCATTGTTGACTTCTGCATATCATCCATGTTTAATCAATAATAAATTATACGCCCAACAATATCGATTTAACAAGATGGTTACGAAGCTTAATATGTAAGAAACTATGACGGTAACGATGATCGCGTATGCACAAGATTTTACGCCTCAACACGATTAATTTTTTTTGCTTGCATGCAAAAGAAGCTGAAGATGGAAGAAGAACATGAAAAAGAAGGAAGAGGAAGATGAAGAACAAAAAAAATTAGAATGAAAAAAAAAGCTGGAAAGATGAATGTTTTACATATTGTGGAAGATTGAATGAACATGAGAGAGAATGTAATTATGATTGATGGTTTGTCAGTGTTGGAAAGCTAAACCCATATTAATTGTAGCAAAATCATACGTTTAATTCCTTTTCCCTAATAAATGAGTTGCTTTTTCCCTTTTAATCTCCACGATCCATCAATCTTGATCCAATGGTAGAAAATAGAACTTACGGACTCAACTTGTTATAAAGACTTATCTGAACCTATCTCTCTCTCCAAAGCGTCTTGCTTGTGACGGGTTATTCCCGTCACAAGCTTGTGACCTCTCACAAAAGGGAGAGAGGGAACAAGGTGGGGCACCACCGGCGCCCCCCATGTGCTTCCCACTCACCCTTACATGAGTCATTTGTGAGAGGAAACGGTATCCGTCACAAGTCACTTGTGACGGATACCTTCCGTCACAAATGAGAATTGATGCTCTCTCTATATATATAGACAAAGGACTCAAGACTAACTTTATTCTTGGAAAATAAAGATAAAAATAATGTACTTTAATGAATTCATGATGATATAATAGGGACAGGAAATTGATCTATTAATTTTATTTTTTTCCATTTTCTCTCACAATCTCTTTAAATAATAATTTTTTATTTTGCCCATATTTTTTCTTTGTTTTTATACGTAAATTTAGAACCGTTAAATATTGTCAAAATGCGATTCAGATCATTAACAGGAACTTGATGAGAAAACGGAGAGAATCCGAACCGGTAGGGACATGTTACTTTTGCAATCTTAGCAACGGTTCAAGTCAACTGTCAACAGATTCACAACTCACACAAACTGTTGCTCTCCTCTTGTTCTTCTACTGAATTTACTGCTCTTTGATCTTCAAATGCTGAATTTCCTTCGCGCCCATGTTAGACGCCAAACCCTAATTGATCTCAAAAACATCATCTTTTCAATTACAACATTCTTCTCACAATTCCTTCCTTCTTGTTCATCAATGGCTTCCAAATCTCAAACACACCCAGAACCCCAACAATTTGACCCATTAAAACCCAGTAATCCAATCTCTTACCCAATCAAAACCCTTGAAGATCTTGTTTCAAGATCATATTTTGATTCTTTTCACTACCCTTTTAATAAATCAACAATCCCACTAAACCCATCATCATTATCATCATGTTATGATCATAATGATGGTGGTAATGATGGTGATGATGTTAAGTGGGACCTACCAAATAGAGGTAGGATACTTGTATGTCATGATATGGCAGGTGGGTATGGTGATGATAAGTGGGTACAAGGTGGGACAAATGCAAATGCATATGCAATATGGCATTGGTATTTGATTGATGTTTTTGTTTATTTTTCACATAGTTTAGTTACTTTGCCTCCTCCTTGTTGGGTTAATGCTGCTCACAAACATGGTACCAAGGTATTATTACTACTATTATTATGTTGTTTTTAATGTTTCTATGTTTATGGATTTAATTATGGGTTTTATTGTTTGATGATTGATGTTCTCTTTGTGCTTCCTTTATGCTGATTTACTAGTATGCTTGTGGTTTTTGATTGATTGGGTGTAGTGGCGGAGCCAAGATTCGGAGTTTGGGAGGTTAAAATTTAGATTGGCAATTGCCAATTTTCCTGGGGCAAGTTTGTAAGGGAATGAGAGGAAGTTGGAAAATTATATTTGAAATTTTAAACAAAAGTTTATATTTATCGCTGCTTTGAGGACCGAGGCAGTGGCAGTCACCAGCTAACCCCACGCCGCTTTGCCATTGATTTGGTGTATCATGTATGTGCTTAATTGTCATGATACTCATGAAGGGAGTGATAATTACTTAATTAGGGGCAATGATGGAAATCCACTCTTTTTCCTTATTAAAATAAAAACAGAAGGGGACAATTAATGTGGGAAAAACTAATAGGGAGAAGGGATAATAATTGGGCTGAAGGGAGATTACTTAGGTTAGGTGTGATTGTTGACTAAGGTTTGTGATGTTTCAATCTTATAAATGCTGTTTTGTTTGTTCCCCAGCCTTGACTATTTTATGAAACTCCATTAAAACGGTATTGAGCTATGATTGGGTACAGAAGTTCTTAGTTTGGCTGAAATGCTGGAAAAGATACAGAGTAATTAGGACATGAGCAACTGGTTGAATGCATTTCAGATTTTGTGATATTTTTTAAGAGTCTTGGTTAGAAAACAGAACTTTCAGTATTTTTAAGTTTAAAAACTGCAAGTTCTATGATAAAATAATTCCTCCTTTATTTCTTCATCATGGATGGACTTGCGTTATGAGGCATATGTAAGACGCTGTTTGACATAGTGATGATCAATTATGCCTTCATAGTTGATGTGCATTAGGTGTCAGGTGTAATCTGCTAGTATGCCTGTTATGCTGTCATCTTTTGTTTATGGTGTAAATTTGAGTTCCCCTCTCGAAATTACTGTTCTGACTACTTACATGAGACTTTATGCTATGCATAACATTCTGTTTTTAATGAAGGTCTTGGGAACTTTCATCACAGAATGGGATGAGGGAAAACTGGTGTGTGATAAGCTGTTATCAACAAAGGAGTATGCTCAGATGTGCGCCGAGCGGTTGACTGAACTAGCTGTTGCTCTGGGATTTGATGGGTGGCTGGTAATTCTTTTCCTGTGTCCTGGTTCACTTCTTTGTTTTTGTTTATTGCTTCATTTCATTGCTACGGCTGTGAAGGAACAATCTGCATCATTGCCAATGGAGTGAATGCTTAGCATTATCTGGTTTTGGATTATGATGATATAATTCATTTGGCTCACTAGACTGATTGCATTTACCTTTTATTGTAAAGTAGCTGTTATGTGATGCACTTTTTGATTATGAGTCATTTTGAAATCAGTCTCCTTATGTTAAAATGGGGAAAGCTTGAGTACGTCTGCCCCGTTACCCCTTCATTTGTGGCCTTTGTGAGCCTTTGAAGCATTGTGGTAATATCTTGGTAGTTGTTGACATGACATAGTTAGCTTATAGTCTACTAATGGTTTCGATTTGGGGTGAAATTGTATAAACAGAATATTTATCGGCTGCATAGTTATCAGCTTTTAATCTAGAGTTTATTTCATTTTGATGCCATGAGGTTTGTACTAATTCATTTGGTGACCGAGGTTCGAGTATTGCTATTTTGGTGACCTTAAGTGTAACATCATTAAAGTTTCCATCCAAAAAAAACAGATATTTTCAAGCACAACAAATCAATTCTTTTGCAAAATATGTTAAAAATCACTTTAATATCTGCTTTATTGTTTATTTTTGCAATTTATTATGTTGAAATAGGTCATCAAGTTAGATGAAATTTGAATGTCTTATACCTTAGGTCACTGAACTGAGGAATTTTTAAAACTCCGGTCATGGAAGTGGAAAATAATCCAAAACTCAGGCACTGATCGTGGAATTTGCTAAACCTCAGGCACCGAAATGAAATCAGTCCAAACCTAGCACAATATAATGGAAAAATTCATATAATCTACTAATGTCCAAGTTAAACTTGCATTAACATAATGTTGTATCACTTGTATGGAATACCAATCTTACCACGGAAAAAACATAGATGATCAGATAAAAAAACAGAAGGAATTGGAAAGAATTTCTTCTGGCTCGAAAAACATTTAACACCAATTTAGTGCAGATTAATATGGAGGTCAAATTGGACCAGTCCCAGATAGGGAATTTGAAAGAATTTGTCAGGCATCTGACAGATACAATGCATTCATCAAAACCAGGGTCTTTGGTGATATGGTCTGTGTTGAAAACCACTCTAATATTTCTGTTGTCCCATGCACTTATAATTACTAAGCATTTTTATTGTGGTTTGTAGGTATGACAGTGTTACAATTTATGGCGACCTTGACTGGCAAGATCAATTAAATGACAAAAACAAAGCCTTCTTTGATTCTTGTGATGGCATTTTTACAAACTATACGTGGAAGGTATACATCCTCTATCATCTTTCATGTAAGGTTTTTCTGAAGTGTTGCTATTAAATGTTCTCTTGATTTCACAGGAAGACAACCCAAGGCTCTCTGCTAATGTTGCTGGTGACAGGAAATTTGACGTTTACATGGGGATAGATGTATTTGGAAGGAATACTTATGGCGGAGGGCAGTGGGATGTATGTGCTTAACTCTAGCATCTTCCATTTTCTTTCTTCTTGTTGCCCCCCCTTTCTAATACGGGGTTCTAAGAATCTCTGGTATTGATAATTTCCACTCATCTTGGATAACATAGGTTCTTAAAGGTGTTTTTATGAGTTATGTTATGCAATGATTTGCAGATTGATCTCTATATAGGCGTAATCTTTTTCTATGAGTGTTCTATTTTCCATGAGTTCAGATAAAAGTATTGAAATTCCAGGTCTTGATATCATTTCCATTACGACTCGACTGTCATTGAAACTCTCATTGTACATCTGTAGACAAACGTTGCACTAGAGGTTATAAAGAAGGACGGTGTATCAGCGGCAATATTCGCACCTGGATGGGTATACGAGACAAATCAACCGCCCGATTTCCAAACTGCTCAGAACCGGTAGCTGACTGTTTATATTTATTTCGGAAATATCAACATCTCAATATTAGCATATCTATAATCTTTCTTGCTGATTTATGATGCATTTGTATTTCCTTTGCATCTTAAAAAAAGATCGGGGAGGACGGGAGGTAGCATCAGTCAGAATCAAATCTCTTTTGATTAGTCGGGCTTTGGTGGTGAATTATGGGTCTAAATTGTGAAAGGCTGTCAATATATGGCAGCGATTTATCAACTCTAAAGATCAGAATTGTATTTAATCTACATATAGTTTATTTTGTAAATGACATCAAAAGTTAAATGTTACTATTAATTTTAGGCCATTCGCATGCCACCAAATGTTGTCGCTGACACTTTATCCTGACCTTTCACATCAATGTTATTTGAGCCCCCTTTTTTTTATGCATTTTGCAGTTGGTGGAGTCTTATAGAAAATTCATGGGGAGTAATGCAAAATTATCCGAAGGCAATACCATTCTACTCGGACTTTGATCAGGTAGTTGGTTGCTTTTTGGGGTTGAAGGCCCAAAACTCTGAGTATCTGATCATAATACTAATAAATTTAGATTTTTTTTTTAAAACTCTTAGAAATTTAAATTTTTAATAGAAGTATTAGTATATAGATGCGAAAAGTTCACTTCTCTCTTCAGACGGCTATTTTTCGTCTGAAGCTTCAGACGAAAAGTGGCCGTCTGATCAAGAATTTGCCCAAAAAGTTAGGGGGTAAAGTGTTGTCTTGGTGGCTGTAAACGGGGAAAGTTTGATTTCAGGAGGAGTTGTATACAGATAATTAGTTTATTGTTATTGATCCAATAGTTCCCTAGGACAAAGAATTTTATGGATTACGGTAATGGTGACCTGCTGAGGTGTGAGAGCATAAGGGCCGCTTGTAGTGTTTAATGTACTGTATGTAGAATCCATGAAAAAGTTCATGTAACAGCAACAAAAGCATGTTGATTATGGATTGATAGGATTAAGTTTATATTACATATGGCTGTAGATATTAGAGCATGCAGAGTGTGTGGTGACATTCATTTCCCTACGCAGCAAGGGAATATGGCTACAGTGTATTGCCGTATTAGTAAAAATCTATGAAGAGTTGAGTATTGCTGGTTCAAATAAGACTTTCTGTCGTTTGCTTGAACTGCCAAAATTTGTAAAACAATATATTATGTTCTACGATTTCCAATGGAGCCGAACTGCCAAAGACTCACTGTCTTTGGTTGTAGATTATGATGGAATAAACCAACACAGTTCTAGTTGTTTTATTATGAAGTTGCAGTCATTTGAAACCATTCTTTACGCAATTTTTATAATGGGTCAATCTGCACCAACATCTATATGTCATTTACATTACTCATAAGGGTAGATTGCGCCCATTAAAACGTCCCCTTACCGCCACATTTACAGCCCCCCTTGAGGCACAAGGGTTATGTTGCAATGTATTTTGGTCTTAACAGCCTAAATTGGTATGAATTCTCTTGAGCACCTTGAAGGTGATCGGTTAGATTTTGATCCACGGCTACACTCAAATAGCCGAGATGGGCAAATTGTCATATTTAATTTTTTTTAAAGTCTTGAGATTTGAGAGAGAGTATTCATTTCAAAATTTAGGCTACACTGCTCAGTGATAGATAGTTCCAAACATTGCCAAGCGCCTTGAAGAGATTTTTTGTTGGAGTTAACACCTTATCAAAAAACATGATAACGATTAAGTAATTAGCGCACAACTGATATAAAGTGTCGAATTCCTGTGGGAATCACGTTGTTGGATCTTATTTCTTTTGTATATCTCAGGGACGTGGTCATCATCTTTCTGTTGAAGGAAGGCAACTTGTTAGTGCTGATTGGTGCAACTTATCATGTCAAAGTTTTCAGGTATTGCCATTTACTTCTGTTTTGCTCCTTAGTGCTTTAGGTGACTCTGTTGTTTCCTTTTTCTCTATGATGGAGGTCTAATTTCCTTCTGCCATCCAGTATAATGTCTGCAATCCTAAATTCGATTTTTTAAGCTTTAAAAAATGTTCAGAATAATCAGATGTTCAAATCATTTATAATACATTAGATGATATCGTGGAATGAGATGCGGTAGGATCCCTAATGGATGTAAATAAAGAACCACCCTCAATGAAGCTGGTATTTCAGAAATGTTTACCATACAAATTGCTCCTCCTGCTTTATGAAATTGGAGTTTAATTTTCCATGTTTTTAGTTTTCTCTTATGCCCTCTTTTTCATAAACATACACCATAATGCTCATGTTTGCCTATATTTTTTCACGCAAAATACTATATAGTAGGCAATAATTTGAAACATCGGTTGACGCGGCCAAAATATGAGTAACGAAAAATAATGTGATGCTCGACTTGCCTTTGTTGCGTAATAATGTGTTTTAAAAACACCGCAAGTGCACGGTAGCCGCGTGGCACTTAAGGTGACGATTCCATGGAGAGCAAAGGATTACTAATCGGTTTTACTAGATGTTTAGCTAAGTCAACTAAGAGGGAGGAGGTTTGATTGATTAACTAGTAAACAAGGTTTAATGGCAACTAAAATGAAACTAGATTAATGCAAATGCTAAAAACTAATGACAAGCTATGTAACTTGACTTAAATCATCGATTAAAGGCCTTTGGCTCTATCTCTCCACCGACACGCTCATTCACAAGACTTTAAACCCGTCGGTTGGTCATTGGTTTATCGGTTTAGGGGGAAAATGTCTCTAAGTTGCCTAACACCCTCTCTCAGGTTCCCGTTAGGAGGATAGCTACCCCGAATCACCCCCCTCCTAGGTTCGTAACTCGGAATCCCGATTCAAGGTTGAAATACCCAAGGAGTGTGCACTTCCCCAAGCATGCCAACGTTGGTCGGCATTAGGTTCCCGTCCTGGTCATCCCACTCCCTTTCTCTAAGGATCGATTTCAAACCATCAATTGAAGGTGCTCTACTCAAGCTCTCCCTCTCCCTCTCCCTCTCCCTTTGAGGTTCGTGACTAGTCCTAGACGAGGTGAGTCGGCTCCCAACCTAACCGATTCTCACCGATGGTCAAGGGTAAGAGTCAACAACAACAACAACAACAACAACAACAACAAATAGTTCATAAACAAGTCAAATCCCTCAATTAACCCTAACCAATCCCCCAACAACCAACAACCAACAACCAATCAAAGTGGGTCTTAATCAAGCCAATTACACATGTCGGGGATTAATCGAATCCTAGTGAAGACACTACGCACTCGGCACTACATGTAATATGTTGATTATGCAAGAAATAACAATAAAGGTGGAAACTTTAACACTGAACATGATAAAGATTGGATTTTTACTTAATAACATGCAAATTCTAAATTAAAGACGATGGGAGGAGACTAATTAAACTAAGATTGAATTAGATCTAATACTAAAGGAGGAAACTTTGATGACAAGTGAACTAAAGTTTGAACTTTAAAGGAAATAAATTGCAGTAGATGAAGATTTGATTCAAAATTTCCAACAATAAAGAAAGAAGGAACAAGAAGGAAGAAATAGGAACAATAAAGCTTCAAACTTGAAATAGATGAAGATTGGATTCAAAATTTCAAAGGAAATAATGAATTTCTCTCTCTAAAACTAGAAAAAATAAGGTGTAGAAAGAGAAAATTTTCCGGGTTTGTCGAATTATTCAATAGTCTAAAATCATGCAAAATGATGTTGTATAAGAGCAAGGAAGAACCGTGCTCAAAAATGGAAAAGAGCATGGTTGAAAGGGTTCCGCACGGTCACGAGTGCACGGTCTTGTCTTTTCTTCATTGGAGCAGTTTTGCACCACGCCCAAGAACGCACAGTAACTTCGCGCGGCTTCTTCTCCGGAACAATTTAGCAAGGTTCAATCCATAGAGCACGGTGCCCTTCTTTTGCCTTGTTTTGCGTGATTTTCTCCTTAATTGGCTTTGGTCGATTGTTTGGTCCTTCGGCTTCCTTCCTTTAACATATAAGGCTCTGCCGGTCTTAAAAATGCCTTGAAAGTCGTGCAAAAACACCAAAATAACCGAGTGAAAGCCGTCTATGTAATTTGATCAATACAAGAGCATATTCATTCAATTAAGCACAAATTCAGGACTAAAGTAAGGCAAAATGGCTAGAAATAAGGCGTAAATAACGTAGTTATCATCCTCCCCACGCTAAACCTTTACTCGTGCTTGAGTAAACTCAACCACGATCAAAATAAAGGGAAGACCAAAGACCTATTGAAGTGGGTGCACACTATAAGCACCACTTGATTTATTCAAACTTTAGCTACCCGATTGAGTATTAGAGAAGTGTCGTAAGTGTCGTATCTGACGCGTATTGGAGTGTCGGACACGTGATTCTAAAATTTATGTGACACGGGGATATGGTCAAATAAGTGTCTTGACTATTTTAAAGACACCAATACGACACACATTCTTTATTTTTTTTATATATATATAATATAATAATAGTATATAATGTTGAGAAATAACAAAAAAATATACTCTCTACAATAAATCTAGTAAAGGAGTAAAGGTGAGGAAAAATAAAACATATTAAAATATTACAATTAATGGTAACAACTGTCATTCAACAATTTTCCACACTTTTTTTTAAATGAAACCCTAACCTATCCTATTCTCCCTTTCATTAGCCGCAATACCCAAAGTTCCTCCATCTCTCTGTCTTCTTTTTTCCCTTATGCCGCTACTCCTCACACCCAATCAACATCATCACTCATCACTCATCACTGTGCAAAGTGTCGGGAGTCGTGTTGAACTCTGAAGTATCCCAATCCCAATCGTGTCAGGTGTCGTATTAGGTGTCCTGTCGCCACCTACTTAAGGTGTCGAAGCTCTCATAGGTATTAGCGCACCCTAACGCCCTTTCCACTCATAGTTGTATTCATGAGGTAAAACACAACTTGGAAGGCAAGTGAAGTCCAGCACAAAAATGGTCAACCCAACACTTGAGAAATCAATCATTCAAGTAAGGGTTCACAAATATATACAAAATGACTACCTTCCTTATCTAGATAGCCGATGCCAAAGCCAACAATTAAGCGGTTTTATTCATTCAACTACTTTTTAAGTAGTAGTCAAATATCTAATTAAAAAATTTATGTAAAAAGTTTAAGAAAAATATGCTTACAAATGCATGTAATCAATTCTCTGCAATGTCAAGAGGTAAGGGTCTGCCCGTTTTGATACCATGAAAAAAAAACTCGGTTGATATTGACCTAGGCCGTTTAGATGCCTAATATTAGCCCATGTATATGTATGCATTAAAATGAAATTCACCTAAATTTCAACGTTAGAGGAATGACTACAATTATACAGAATGTTCAAAATCATTAAACCACTTATTCGTATTTTTGGAAAAATTTCAGTTTTTTTTTTTTGAATTTTTTTGAAGTAAGAAAGCTAGTAAATGATGCATATAAACAACGCATGTGAATGCATGTAGATGCATAGCTCCTAAGTGAGCGGCATATGCTATGACAATATAAGGCAGGCATGGCATGAGTACGGAACATGTGACAAATGCATGTAAGACTTCTAACCAATCAACAATTGCATGACAAAGCCTATGAGTCTTCTAACAACACATATAGGCACGCCGTAGGGATCAACACAACAAAACATTTTCCAATTTTTGTCATGTTAACACAACCTCCCCACACTTGAATGACACAATGTCCCCATTTTGTGAGTAAATAAAAGGGAAAGAGGAAAACACTGAAAAAGAGAGAATATATCGGGATTTTACAGCGGTTATATATCCTTTAAACGCACTTTCTCCTTTGTGTTACCCACAAGTATACGAAACAAGTGCATGATGTAGATGCAAGACATCTAAAGCGTATTTTTGAACATGTTTGAGTTTTTCAAATTTGTATTGATTTTTTTTTTTTTGGTTTTGATTTATGAAAACAATAAAGAAGACAAGGCATAATGTAAACGTGAACTAATCTAATGCAATCTAACTACTTGAACTAAAATTAGACTAATTAAATTTGGATTTGGCGGGCTAATTCCGTTCAATTTGGATTCAAGGGAGAAGTTTGTCATTTTGGATTTTCAAAGTGGGTGCAATTAAAAGTAAACAACTCAAGTGGGACAACATATCATGACTTTTTTTTCTCAATAGCGCAACTCAAAAATCGTCAATTCAAAGAGGATTCTAGCATAGCACAACCAATATCAATCAACCAACAAAACCAACCGAAAAAAAAAGGGGGCTAAACATCAACCGACAACCGTACATACACCCCCACTACCCATTACACAAGCACCTAGACCCTTCCCCACACTCGGCTCTTGCCCTTGTCGGCCCTATGGCTTCTTGGTGGTGTTGGGTGGTTTGCCCCTCAACTCCTCAATAGTCCCTCAAAAGTCCGTCGGGTCTCCTGTGTAAAGCCCTCAAATGACCCGTAGGAGGAGTTATAGTTGGTATTAAGGGCCTCATAGTTGGTTCTAAGGCCCCCATAATTGGTGTTAAAGGCCTCGTAACCGGAGTTAAGGGACCCGTAGTTTGTGCTTAGGGAGTTGACTTGGGTTAGGAGGGAACACATGTCCCGTGGCGCATGACCATAATTTGGGTGTTGGGTTTTGTTGGTACGACGGTAGCATGAACGGTTGGTGTGTCATGTACGGGTTAGTTGAACATGTCGGGTTTGTGTTGTTCATGGGCTTGGCATGGGCTTGGGTCATAGAGGTGTCGGGGTCATTTAGAGGAGAGGATTCCGGAGCGACAAAGCTTTCATCATCAGTAAAGTGTCATGTGGATAGGAGGCTATCCTCGAAGATGAGAGTGGGTCATCCCAAACTAACTCCTACCTTAGGGGCGTTCCCCAATTACTCTTGTGGCGGTTCAGCCGGTAGAACAAAGGCCTTTTTTTGCAGGATGAGGTAAATAAATCGTCAAATTGCATCTAGGTGCGAAAACCGTCCACAAGGCAAAATCGTCAAATCACATCTAGGTGCGAACATGGAGAGGTGTTTTGTCCCGAGGGTTAAAATCGTCCAATCGCATCTAGAGCGAAAACCGAGGGACATCCGTTATTTTTTTCCCACTCCAAAACAGTCAAATCGCAACTAGGTGCGGAAACAAAGGGACATTTTGGAAAATTTTTGTTCTGAGTGGCAAATCGATCAAATTGCGTTTAGTGCAAAAACCGAGGGACATTATCTTCTGAGGGGCAAAACCGTCAAATCACATCTAGCTGCGAATAACGGAGAGACATTTTGTTCCGAGGGCAAAAACGTCAAATTGCATCTATGTGCGAAAACCGAGGGACATTTTGTTAAGTCTCCGTAGTTAAAAGGTCGCCGATCAGATTAAAACATGGCTTCTCTTATTCACTATCAGGGTGGAAAAATTGTTTGTGGCTTGCACAACTGTTGTTTTGGGCGCACTTGATACTGCAATCTCTATACTCAACCTTTTTTTTTGTACATGCAGCCTTTTCTGGAGTTTTCTGAAGACCCTGATGTACACTCTATCCAAGCTAGTGTTGAGTAAGTAGGAAAGTTTCCTAAGTGCTGTTTTTGTTCAATATTGACAACTAATGCCTGCCATGGGGAAAGTAGATCATTGTCTTTGATATGCTAACTGGGTTATATTGCTCCATTCCACTTTGTTCTTCCGCTATTCCAATAATCTATTTTGGGAATTTTATTTTTGTTCTTTTACAAAAAACAGCAACAGCATTACCCTAGTGCCTCGATGGCTCCCACAATTGCCGGGGGTGGGTGGAGGGTGGGGGGGGGGGGGGGGGG
>JAOWBH010090754.1:4277-14441 GCA_028566215.1 Silene coronaria | reverse complement strand
TTAATATTTTATTTATTAAAAAAAAAAAAAAAAAAAAAAAAAAAAAAAAAAAAAAAAAAAAATAGCCTTTCCCCATAATTAATGTGAAATGTCAAGCATATTATTATGTAACAGTGTTCTGTCAATAATTTTCATATTCCTTTCAATTTTACATTCGCCCTGAATTTGTGCGCGAATAATAAACTTCTGCTGCTATGTCGAGAGCATACTCTATGATGCACCTCCCCTATGCAGATGCAAATGGAAATTATTAAATGGCAACTGAACCTTGAAACACAAAAGACCAAGCACTTAACTAAATAAACCTTGATAGGAAGATAATCCGTTTCTGAACAAGAGCCATGCATTAATATTTGACTGCTACAATGTGAAATAAGCTCAACAACATTGCAGCAGTATCAGAATTACAGCTAGAAAGGGGATGACATGGTTCCCTCGGTTGCAAGGTCTTGCGTGAGCGGTTGAGCACTCGTAAACTATGAGCACAGGGACATCTAATGTACACAGTCACAGTAATGCAACTGCATTGAACCACTAGATTACAAAAGACACTTTTTACAGTAAGAGCTTGATTTAAGGTCTTTGCATTGCTCACCACATAAGTCAATGAGACACAGTGCTTATAGTCTGGGTTCAAAACCCCGTCTGCACCAAAACTGTTCATGTGGCTTCTTTAACACGAAAAAAACCCAAAGGACATATATCGAACTTTGCTCCAGGTGATATACTGTTGCTTCTGCAGTTCTGCTGAACTTCAACATGATCTTTCACTGTTGAATACTAGAATCATGCTGTTTATGTTTCCCTGCTTGGAAACCATATGAGAGTGCGCCAGTGCGGGCTTTCAGAGACTATCAGCTGAAGAGGTTGAATAATCTCTCACCATAAGGATTTCACCACATAATTTCTTAGGAACTTGATCCAGTTCTATCCCTTCTTGCCATGCCTGTCCAACCATCACCCCAGGTCCAACATGACGAACATAAATTACAACCTGATCGTTGAAAGGCCGTGGATGTCTGCCTGAAATTGCAATTCAGAGATTCAGTTTCGTACAACAATCTCAATGGAGACCATTAGGGTCCAACAGTTGAGCACTTAATGTAAAGAAAACAGGTCATAGGATCAGTTCAAGGCAAGTCACCATGGGTTCAGGCCCTTCAACATAAGTTCTAGTGCGCTATTATCAGGTCCTTACGGCTTAATAAAAAAATTCAGCTTCAGTTCCCATGAGCATTTATTTTCAGAATTTTAATAAATGGTGAGTAATAATAAATGGTCGAGTTGGCAATTCATTCTAACGTACAGTATAATAACCCGTTGTCTACCTACTATCATTGTGAACAGAAAACCAGGATGAGCCACCGCGAAGATTGTTTCCGGACAACGTCATAGACAAAACCAAATATAAGTCGAAACAATCAAATAAGTCGAAACAAGGGAGATGCATCCAAGTACATAAGAGTCCTACCATATTGAAGACCAAATGTACATTTAATCTACAATTGGACACTGAAAACAGTGAAGTAGTTTACCAACCAAGGTATAAATACGCACAGCGTTTTCTTCCATTTTGGGTTAGAGAGGGAAATACAAAAAATGCAAAAGGCTTGTAATCTCACCAGGTTTGGGGAAGCCTTCTGGATAATCTTGAAGATCCAGGTGCCCATCCCCAAATTCGTAAGCCAAATCACAAGGTTGCTCTGTAGGCATTACTTCATGAACTTCTTTCACAGCAAAATATAGCGGACTGAAAGAAGTTGAAATGCGAGCAAGAGTAGATCCACCTGGATTGTACATCATTTTTAGTCAACAATGACAAGAGAAGTACACCCTATACACTTAGATTAGCCTTTAGACGACTAGTTTACCAATTAGTCTTCCGTATATTTTTCCGTTTGCTCGAAATAAAGCCTGCATTAAAAACGAATAATCCTGAAATTAGAATTTACCAAAGCAGGGTAAGAGATAAAGGAAACCACAAAAAAATAACGGACTGATCAGAGAGAGCACCGTCTGTAAGTGACTGATCAGTGCAAGTGGTATTGGTCCTATTTCACAATGTCGAACAATCAGTCAATAATTCCTCATAACTAGAAGCACATTAGTCCATAAATAAAAATCTAGGCATTTAAAAGTCACCTCCACTTTTACGGCAGTTCCAGAATTCAATTGACAAAGCATCATTTTTACCAGAGAGCAAACTAGAGGAACTTATCTCCGCTAACTTAGCATCATCATAACGAGTACCAGCAGCCTCCCAAGCAGCAGAAATTAGCCTGCATTGGACGTCAAGCAAGTTTATCCAAACCCTTATTGAAGAAAGCTGACTACACGAAACTGAAAGAAATCGGAACAAAAGCCATCATTTATGTCCTACATCTTGTATTGGGTAGCACTTATCAAGGTACCTTGGATCAAAGAGGTACAACAGCCGATGCCGCCTTTCTTCTGGAATCTCAGAAATTTTCTTCCTACTCAATAAAACGAGATGCAAGCAAAACTCAGATCACAGTTTTACATATACAACATTGTACAATATTTCAGGGAAAACTTCGGTAAGATTTAAGGTGTTGAAGTAGAATTTTTTGGATAATTGGGGTTATTTAGCAAAGTAATTAGGGATTTAGGGTTCATCTCAAACTATTTTGGCCCAATGGGTCCATGTCATCACTTTTAATTTTTTTTCCAGTTTCTCTCCAAAACCGCTAAAAAACCTGGCAGCTTCGCTCAATTTTGATCTTCCAAATTTCCAATATCTGCTGAAGTTTAGGAAAACGAAAAAAGGGGTAAAGCCGCTAAGTCCCCCTAGCGGACTCACACATTTTTCACAGCCTAGAAAAACCAGTAGCTACTAGACTCTTGGAATTGTGATGAACATGCTAAGCCGCTAAGGTTCCTAGCGGCTTAACACATATTTCACGCAAAGCCGCTAGGGAAGCCGGCGGCTTCACATATTTTTCACACTCTTTATTTTGCAGTTGCACTTGGTAAAGCGGTTGGATATCTTGGTGGTTTAATCACGTGTACTAGTTAAGCCGCCAGGGATCCCTAGCGATACAGCTGCCCAAACACACCTGCAAAGATAACAAACACAATTGTAAACAAAGAGCTACAAACACACTTCCCCATTCACAATGGGCTACACAGTGCCCAAACATACACACTCCAAAAACAGGTTTTAAATCCGGAAATGCAATTCATGTCATTGATAACTAAATTAAAAACAAAGTTCATACAACAATCCCATCTAATTTACCTAAAGTTCATACTTTGAAATAAAACTAAAGTTCATACAAATGATGCATTTCCATTTAACTAAATGACACATTAGCCCATTCTCGAGCGACCTCTCTTGGTTCTTGATCTTGAATTTGAACCGGTAGGCGTGTCCTCCCGACGGATCGGAGTAAGTCTATGGTCCAAGTGACGTAAGTGATATCTAGGAGCCTCTTGGTGTGGAGGGCTTGGATGTTCCGTCCCGTGCGTTGCAAGCATTCAAGTGACATTGGGTGCATTTCTTACAACATTTGAATATGCGTTATTGGCACATCATCTGGAATGTTACCAAGCATAGTAATAACATGGTTATAGTTGCAAACATGACCCTCCGTCTACAAAATTGAACAAGTACAAATGTACAAATAGTACAATGGTTGTTGAAATTAAACTAATACTACACAATCATAAACACAATTACAGTGGTAGCTACCATCTTTCTAAGTATTTCCATGGTCTGATTAAGAGCAATTTCTTGAGGAACCAGGTATTAGCTAGTACAAGCATTGATGGTCAGGAGTATGATGAGCCTCAAAGAATCCAAGAGGCTTTTCTGCAATATTACAAGAACCTGCTCGGGACTGAAACACATACTGTCTCAGTGAATAAAGCAATTATTCAGGCAGGGAATGTTTGCTCCGATACACATTGGTCAATGTTACTTAGACCAGTTACGAGTCAAGAAATCAAGGAGGCAATTTCTCAATTCCTGACAATAAAGCACCGGATACTCAAGTGCATTCTATAAGGATTCCTGGAGTATCATTGGAGAAAAAGTTTGTAATGCAATTAAGGATGTTTTCAAGACTTGCAAGATACTCAAGCAGTTGAATGCTACAATTTTAACTCTCACTCCTAAGTGCAAGATGCCTACCCATGTGACTCAATTTAGGCCCATAGCATGTTGTAATGTGCTTTATAAGTGCCTGTCCAAACTCATTTGTGCTCGGCTCTCTGATATTTTGCCAGAAATTATAAGTTTAAACCAAGGTGGCTTTATTAGAGGTAGGAGCATCATTGAAAATATATTGGTGTGTCTGGACCTGGTCAGGCTATACAATAGACAAGACTGCTCACCCAGGTGTATGTTCAAGATGGATTTGATGAAGGCCTGTGATTCTGTGAGTTAGAAATTCCTACATGAGCTACTGGATGCTTTCAAGTTCCCTCCTCAGTTCAGTGCTCTTATTATGGACTGTGTGAGTGTGTCACAAGTGCATCCTTCTCAATTGCTCTTAATGGAGATTGCTTTGGGTTCTTCCCTGGTAAGAGAGGCCTAAGACAAGGAGATCCTATGTCTCCACTGCTTTTTACCTTGAGTATGGAATACTTGACCAGAATCTTAAAGTGTGCCACTGAGAAACTTAAATTTAACTATCATCCTTTATGCAAGCATTTGAAACTCACTCATCTAATGTTTGCTGATGATCTACTATTATTTTGCAAAGGAAATGCACACTCTATTATGTTGTTGTTGAGAGCTTATTCTTCTTTCTCTGAAGCCTCTGGTTTAAGAATGAATGCTCAGAAATCTTGTGTTTATTTCAATGGAGTAGGTCAGAGCCTTAAGAATGATATTCTCAGTATTTCTGGTTTTACTGAGGGCACCTTGCCCTTTAAATATCTGGGAGTTCCCATCACAGCTGGTAGGCTCAAAAATAGGGATTGTGTGGAGATGATTGATAAGATTGTGGAGAGGGTTAGAAGCCTGGGAGCAAGAAAACTATCTTATGCAGGCAGATTAATCTTAGTTACCTCTGTCCTCTCCACTATGCATAATTATTGGGCATCAATGTTTGTGTTGCCTAAGGCTGTCCTGAACAGAGTTGATGATATTTGCAGAAATTTTTTATGGGAAGGAAACACTGAGTATAATAGTACTCATATGTTGGGAATCTTGGGATGGCATAAGGTGTGTGTGCCCAAACAGGAAGGAGGGTTAGGTTTGAAACAAAGTCAGAATTGGAATATAGCTATTGTTGGGAAATTGGTGTGGTGGATGGCATTCAAACCAGACAAACTTTAGGTTAAATGGGTGCACTATGTTTACTTAAAGGGAGATTCTTATGATACTCATATTCCTTCTGTGGATTCTAGCTGGCATTGGAGGAAGATATGCAAGGTTAGAGACTTAATAGGTGATGGTTTTATAGGTCACTGGAGTATAGGGTCTGGATACTGTCAAGAGTTGTTATGAATGGATTAGAGATAAGAGGGAGGAGGTGGACTGGCTACCTAAGCACAACTTTAATGCTTGGCTTATAGCTAACCAAGCTCTTAAGTTGAAACACAAGCCACTTCAATTGCATATAACAGCTGATGATTTATGCTGCATTTGCAATATGCACACTGAGGACTATAAGCATATGTTCCTGGAGTGCAAATTCAGTCAAAGAGTTCTGCAGTTAATTGGAAGTTGGTTACAGACTGATCTTTTCCAGATCAGGAAGTTGAATGACATTGCAAGTAGAAGATGGAGTAAGACAAAAAAATGGTCATTACTGCTGCTGTAATTGCCTGCTGGTACTCTGTTTGGCAGCAACGAAATGAAGCAAGGATGCAGAACAGGATTACTCGACCTGAAGTAGTAGCAAAGTATATTCAAATGGCCATTAAGAGTCGTTTTGTTAAATATAAGCCTTTGAGGATCTCTTCTAAGGATATTCATTGGATGTCTAAGGGGCAATTATAGTAATATTTGCACTTAAATTGATTTGGTTGTAACAAATTGTTATTTTGTAATTGCGTGATTATCAATGACAAGTTTACATTTCAGCAAAAAAAAAATTACAATGGTAGCTGAAATTTAACAAATACGAGTACTAAACAAATTTAAATATACAATGGTTGTTAAAATTAAAGAAATACTTACAAGTAGCATATTGTCAGATAGAAATTGTGTTTCTTCTCATATATTGCTTTTCCTTGTTGTGCACCGAGGTTGCTAATCACTAGACGCGTGATGGAACGATACCATTGTAGGTATTCGTCATTGTAATCAAGGTAACCATTGTAAGGAACACCACGAGGAATCAATCTTGTTTTGCGGTTTTTCCACTTCTCAATGCAATGCAACTTCTTAGATGTCTTGCACATAGGGGGCACCGTTGGATGCCAACTAAATTGCCTAACAACCCTATTAGGAAAATGCCACTCAACGGTCTCAAAGCACATGAGTGATGCATTTACAATACACTCATAAGGATCTTCGGTACAAATGACGGGGAGAAGGGAAAGGACCTCCCTAGTGTAGAGTACTAGTGTAGGGTACCAATTGAACATGGTGTCGGTCATGGTATCAACTATTAAGTGCATGCCTACATGCAACTAATCCAATTAAGTGATCCTTGTATGTGCGGTCTACCCTTAGCCACCTGTAACCAAGAGGGTTAACACCCAACACCACTTGCAAACCAAGAGGGTATTCAACACCCGCTTCCTCCGCTATTGTTGATGTCATGACGGTAGGTCGACCAATAGAGAGACGTTCCCAACACCAAAGTTGTAATAGAATAAGACAACCACCAATTTCTTGAGCCGCTCTCTTAGAAGCCGAAAACAAGTTTCTATACAAACAAGCAAGAAGTGTGGCACTCCCCCCAACTATATTCATTCACTCTTTCCAAATTTTTCAAAAGAAGAGAGTACATTAATTGTACTTTATTACCACTTTATCTGGAAAGAGCACGGCACCAATCAAATATCAAATATCAAACATAACAAATAAGCTCTTACATACGCATGAAGTTGTTGCTCAGTTGCCCCCCCTTGTGGTAGGCCTTGAAAATTTGCTAAATAATGCTCCAATAACTGAGGCCAAAAGTAATCACTTTTACCAGTTATAGGTAATCCACCGACCTTTAGACCCAACAGAACATTTACATCTTGCAAAGTGATGGTGGTTTCTCCAACCGGTAAATGGAAAGTGTGGGTTTCTTATCTCCAACGCTCAACTAATGCAGTTATAATATCATTACGAACAACAACAAAAGCCAACCTATGAATACCATAAAACTGGATTCCACTAATGTAATTCTCGATAGCTTCCGGTGAATTTAGATTTGGAAAATAGATGATTTCTACATTTTAGCGGCGCGGATTTGGAAAATAGATGAATTTGGATTTGGAAAATAGATGAATGTGGGCAAGTGTGTCAATTGAAAGCCGCATCAATGGATTTGTATATTGAGTTGACGTCTCTTGAACAAGCACTTGAAATAACTCAAACAACTTTACAACCCTCTAATTTGTCATTCACAAATATGCTTAGTCAAGTTGAGGATCCAAATTGGTATGTGTCTTTGTCAATTAATAATGTTGATGAAGCGCCCATTGATGCGTTTAGGTCTAATGGAGTCGGGCCGAGTAGATCCTAGCCTTCTAAAATTGCTAAAGGACCATAGAAGCACGGATATTTGAGATGGAGAGGTAATTAACGGTTCTACTTAACGTATTACCTAATAAGTCATTGTTTAAATTAATTGAATTAAGAGTCATTGTTTAACATACTATTAAAAAGGTATTTGTTTTATTTATTTATTTTGAAGGACTCCGCGCCGCTAAAATGTAGAAATCATCTATTTTCCAAATCACCATCACTTTGCAAGAAGTAAATGTTGGTGTTCGTAATGATATGGTATTCATAAGTTGGTTTTTGTTGTTGTTCGTAATGATATTATAACTGAATTAGTTGCATTAGTTGAGCGTTGGAGACAAGAAACTCACGCTTTCCATTTACCGGTTGGAGAAAGCACCATCACTTTGCAAGAAGTAAATGCTTTGTTGGGTCCTATGTTACTTTGACACTTCACTTAAATGTCGTGTCGTGTGTCGGACACGTGTCGGTGTCGTGTCGGACACGACACTTCGACACTTCAATTTAAACCACAAAATAGGAAAATTCACCGAAAATAGCCGTGTCCGGCACGCCGACACGTGTCGGCGTGTCTGAGGTGGATTACCGATAAGCGGTAAAAGTGATTACTTTTGGCCTCAATTATTGGACCATTATTATGGTATTAGGCCACCCATTGATGCATTTAAAGGTAATGCTTTGAAATTATCTTGGTTAAAAGCAAATTTTCAAGGCCTACCACAAGGGGCAACTGAGCAACAACTACATGCATATGTAAGAGTTTATTTGTTATATTTGATATTTGATATTTAATTGGTACCGTGCTCTTTCCGGATAAAGTGGTAATAGAGTACAATTAATCTATTTTCCCCTTTTGAAAAACTTGGAAAGATTGAATGAATATAGTTGGGGGAGTGCCACACTTGCTTGTTTGTATAGAAACTTGTTTTCGGCTTCTAAGAGAGCGGCTCAAGAAATTGGTGGTTGTCTTGTTCTATTACTTGGTGTTGGGAAAGTCTCTCTATTGGTCACCATCATGACATCAACAATAGCGGAGGAAGCGAGTGTTGAATACCCTCCTGGTTCGCAAGTGGTGATGGGTGTTGACCCTCTTGGTTGTAGGTGGCTAAGGGTAGACCGCACATACAAGGATCACTTAATTGGATTAGTTGCATGTAGGCATGCACTTGATACCATGACCGACACCATGTTCACTTGAGGACCCTACACTAGGGAGGTCCTTCTTCCCGCCATTTGTACCGAAGATCCTTATAAGTGGATTGTAAATGCACCACTCATTTGCTTTGAGACCGTTGAGTGGCATTTTCCTAATAGGGTTGTTAGGCAATTTGGTTGGCATCCAACGGTGCCCCTATGTGCAAGACATCTAAGAAGATGCATATAATTAATCATCGGGGAAATGCCACCGATTATGAGGAAATGCATAAACTAAGTATTGAGAAGTGGAATAAGCGCAAAACAAGATTGACTCCTCGTGGTGTTCCTTACAATGGTTACCTTGACTACAATGACGAATACCTACAATGGTATCGTTCCATCACGCGTCTAGTAATTAGCAACCACGGTGCACAACAAGGAGGAAAAGCAATATATGAGAAGAAATACAATTTCTATGAAATGCGGCGGACAATATGGTACTTGTAAGAATTTGTTTAATTTTAACAACCATTGTATATTTAAATTTGTTTAATATTTGTTAAATTTCAGCTACCATTGTAATTGTGTTTATGATTGTGTAGTATTAGTTTAATTTCAACAACCATTGTACATTTGTGCTTGTTCAGGGTCATGTTTGCAACTATAACCATGTTACTACTATACTTGGTAACATTCCAGATGATGTACCAATAACGCATATTCAAATGTTGTAAGAAATGCACCCAATGTCACTTGAATGCTTGCAACGCACGGGACAAGAGCATCTAACCCAAGCCACTGCGACTGAACATTCAAGCTCTCCACACCAAGAGGCTCCTAGATATCATTTACGTCACTTGGACCATAGACTTACTCCGATCCATCGGGAGGACACACCTACCAGTTCAAGTTCAAGATCAAGAACCAAGAACCAAGAGAGGTCGCTCGAGAATGGGCTAATGTGTCATTTAGTTAAATGGAAATGCATCATTAGTATGAACTTTAGTTTTATTTCAAAGTATGAACT
Organism: Silene coronaria; assembly: GCA_028566215.1. Lineage (NCBI taxonomy): Eukaryota > Viridiplantae > Streptophyta > Magnoliopsida > Caryophyllales > Caryophyllaceae > Silene > Silene coronaria. The sequence goes on along the minus strand of JAOWBH010090754.1, from coordinate 4,623 downwards.
TTGTTTTTAATTTGGTTATCAATGACATGAATTGCATTTTCGAATTTAAAACCCGTGTTTGGAGTGTATATGTTTAGGCAGTGTGTATCGCATTGTGATTGGGCAAGTGTGTTTGTAGCGCTGTTTGCAGCTGTGTTTTTTATCTTTGTAGGTGTGTTTAGGCAGCTGTATCGCTGGAATCCCTGGCGGCTTCACTAGTACACGTGATTAAACCGCCCGGATACCCAGCGGCTTCACCAAGTGCAAACCTATCCTAAGACTCCAGTAGCTGGAAAATAAAGAGTGAAAAATATGTGAAGCCGCCAGCTTCCCTAGCGGCTTTGCGTGAAATATGTGTAAAGCCGCT